>CABHPP010148931.1:20142-38864 GCA_902168425.1 Peromyscus attwateri | reverse complement strand
TGATTTTTCAAGACAAGGTTTCTCCGTGTAATAGTCTTGGCTGTCCTGGAACTCGATTTGTAGACCAAAGCTGGCCTCAAACTCACAGAGATTCACCTGCCTCTGCCCCCCAAGTCCTGGGATCAAAGGCATGTGCCACCGATGAAATTGAGGAACAAGTGTGGTCTGTTCAGCTGTGAGTCTGGCTGGATCTGGAATGTCCAAGGTAGTTTCACCTACGCATCCAGGGACTCAGCTGAGGTAACCACAGTGACAGAGGGCCTCCTGTCTTCATGTGATTGCTCTACAGCTGAGCCCATAACCTAGCTATCATGAAGAGCATGGGTGAAGTTTCTCAGTTTGCAGCTGTCTGGATCTTTATTTCAAGGGCATACTGTATAGTTGGCCCCTGAAGCCATTTCTCACATTGAGACTCTTGTTAAGTAAAGAGACACTCCCCGGGCGGCGGTGGTGGTGGCGGCGGCGGCGGCGGCGTTGGCGCACGCCTTTAATCCCAGCACTCGGGAGGCAGAGCCAGGCGGATCTCTGTGAGTTCGAGGCCAGCCTGGGCTACAGAGTGAGTTCCAGGAAAGGCACAGAGCTAAACAGAGAAACCCTGTCTCGAAAAACCAAAAAAAAAAAAAGAAACACTCCAAGGAGTTTCGCTCCCAGGCCCCTATATTTTCTAGAAAAACTGATGTTTGTTTTGGAGACTGGTTCTTATTTATCGCAAGCTGGTCTTGAACTCACTGTAGCTGACAGTGATCTTTCACTTTTGATCCTCCTGCCTCCACCTCCAGAAAGGGTACATGCATTTACTACAGAGCGAGTTCCAGGACAGCCAGGATTATGTAGAGAAACCATGTCTTGAAAAAAAAAAAGGAAATAAAATTGAAACAAATACATATATACATATGTAGATAAATATGTTCATCTAAATACACAGAAAATATCTGAGAGAATAAACAAAAGTCTGAAAAGAAAGGGAAAGCCTTTCAGAGAGAGAGATTGATGTCTCTTCATTTGTTATTTGTTTCTTTGTGTGTTGAAGGTTTTGGGGGGTTGTTTGATTGGTTGGGGTTTTGCAGGGGTTGTTTGTTTGTTTGTTTGTTTGTTTGTTTAAGACAGGGTGTCTCAGTGTAGCCCTGGCTGTCCTAGAACTGGCTCTGTAAACCAGGCTGGCCTTGAACTCACAAATCTGCCTGCCTCTGCCTCCGGAATGCTGGAATTAAAGGTATTCTTTACACTGATCAGTTTTGTTTTCATAGGACCAAAAAAGTGATTTCACCCAGTAGAATTAAAACTAAAAATAAATGTATATTATCAGAAGAATATCAAATAACCAGAGAGGAAGGTCAGCTCTAATTTCATTTTTAAATAAATGAGCTCACTAAGAAATTTCCAGCATTTAAGCTTAAAGGTCTACTCAAAGTCTGCCATAAATGATATCTGGGAGAAATGATGTGTGCTACAGGGGTGCTGTGTGCTACAGGGATGCTGTGTGCTACATGGGCTCTGTCATAATCCAAGTATTCTCTCTTCCCTGTATCAACTGTTTCAACAAGGTCTATTTCCACTCTTTGTACCATGTAACAATGTTCTGCTCAAAGCATTTTCTTTTCCTCTAGAAATAATTGTATTTCTACAGCACCACAGCCATCTTCCAGTCCTACCTGGTAGCAGACTTCTCAGTGATAGAAGGATAGAAGATCGAGAAGAAATCTCAAAGACCTCCTCATTCACCAACCCCGTTGTACAATCGAAGAAACTAGGACCAATGATTGACATGTTCCCATGACACAGAACGTTACAGATCCTGGGGAGCCTGGGAAATTCTTCAGTGAAACAAAAAGCCTGGCTTTTAGTGAACAAGTTAGCACAGGGAAAGGGGACTAGAGATGACTTTGCACTGCGTTTCCAGCCCTAGAATTGGACACAGAATGTGGGATGAGATGTGAGTGGTGTTCACTGTCTGCCCTGTGTATCCTGAATGTGGTTCCGAGGACAAGAGCCTTAAAAATCAACCATGAAAGCAGGGCAGTGGTGGCTCAAGCCTTTAATCCCTCCAGAGGCAGGGACGGGTGGATCTCTGTGAGTTCGAGACCAGCCTGGTCTACAGAACGAGTTCCAGGACAGCTAGGGCTGTTATACGGAGAAACTCTGTCTTGAAAAAAAAAAAAAAAAATGAAATGTGAAAACATGAGTTACCTCATGTTGTAAAGAATGGTCGTTGGAAAAGTATTTCCAAAATGTATGAAGAAAGCACACATCAGTGAGGACTGAAAAAAGGAAAGAATAGGTCTTGAAAAGGACCTTCTTAGGAAGAAAACACCAAACTTCGCCAAAGAACAAAGGGAACGCTGCCACCTGCTGAAGGAGACAATGCCCATTGAACACAGTCTCAGGCAGGCCAGGGGAGAGGGTTTAATTGCAGCTCTCAGCGGGGCGCTTGAGCTGGGGTAAGATAGTAGCGGCCTACTTCCCTACCCCCTTTCCTCCATGAATATTTATGACTTATCTTTTCATTCCCACCCCCAAACCTTATTCTCACAATACTAAGGTGTTTATTCAAGTATCACATGCATGTGGGTAAGTTTCCAGGGGCTCACCATTCCTCCTCCTTAGAAACAGATCTCCTTTTCCACTTCTGTTCTTACATTCCTTCCTCTTCTACTGGGTTGAAATTTACTCCCACACTCTGGGAGGCAGAAGCAGGCGAATCTCAGAGTTCTAGGCCAGCATGGTCAACATAGTGTGTTCTAGGACAGAACCAGGACTACATAGTAAGACCTTGTCTCAAAAACAAACAACAAAAATCAGTACGCACATAACGAAAATTTGCAGGAGAGAAGACGGGAAGAAAACGCTGTTGTGCCTTTTGTCTGTCTGCTTTTTCATCCCCACCTCCACTTCCCTGTCTCATGGCCTCTCTTTTGCCTATCTATTCCTCCGTTTTCTCTTCTTCATCCTTCTGTTTCAAGATGCCATTATGTTGTTGTCTGGTGCCCTTTGATTTTCCTGTCATATGAATGGAATACCTTGTTTGTTTGTTTGTTTTGAGACAGGGTTTCTCTATGTAGTCCTGGCTGTCCTGGAACTTGCTGTATAAACCAGGTTGGCCTCTAACTCACAGAGATCCATCTGTGATCTGCCTCTGCCTCCCAAGTTCTGGTATCTTTAATTTTTTTAACCTGATTTTGACACCTAGTCATAGACCACATTTAGTTCCACAGTTACACTAAATAACAGCCAAAAGCAGCTCGAGACCGTTTCTAGTTAGGGTGTTTTTTGTTTAGTTTTTTATGAAAATAATGTCTCAGGTAGGATCCATAGAATAAGTTAGTAAGGTACAGCACTCCCGCAGTGACTACAGTTTCAGTGTCTGCTAAGAACAGAAAGAACTATAGAAGAATCTAATGTTGTCAGAGCCAACTTGGAAATTCTATCTTTTCTAAATACAGTAAAAAGAGAGTTCTCTTTTGTAAATCCCGGCCACTTAATTGTGTATCATTAATGTGTTCTTACGGTCTTGTTGAGTGTAAGATACAAGATTGTCTGCATTTCAAATCCTGTGTATTTAACAATATCGAGCATTAACTGGTCAACATAACTATTAACTGGTCAACTTTTCCTGTAATTTGAACTTGACACATTAAAATTTCAAAGTCTGTTCATTATCTTTTTTTTTTTTTTTTTTTTTTTTGGTTTTTCGAGACAGGGTTTCTCTGTGTGGCTTTGTGCCTTTCCTGGAACTCACTTGGTAGCCCAGGCTGGCCTCGAACTCACAGAGATCCTCCTGGATCTGCCTCCCGAGTGCTGGGATTAAAGGCGTGCGTCACCAACGCCCGGCTTTTCATTATCTTTTTGTAATAGGGTCTTTTAAAAAACTTTTTTTTAGATTTATTTTATTTTGTATATATAAGTATTTTGTCCCTATGTATATCTAGGTATCACAATGTCATGAATGGTTGTGAGCCACCATGTATGTGCTGGGAATTGAACCTGGAACAGTGAGTGCTCTTAACCACTGAGCCATCTCTTCAGCACTGTGACAGGGTCTTGATGTGTACCCTAGGCTGGCTTTGATTTCATAGTCCTCCTTCCTGTGTGCTGGGATTACAGGTATGGACCACCACATCCAGTTAAACTTCGTCGTTTTTTTTTTTTTTTTTAATTCAGAACTTTGAATTAAATTCTTTTGCCTTACAAAAGCCATTATATTAATTTTGGGAAAAAATTACATACATTTATTTTATATATTACTTTAGAAATGTACTGTCCTTTTCAACTATATCCAGAAATTTGCAAACCAAGAAAAACTTTTTTTTTTTTTTGCTCCAACACCAGTCTCCTTTGACAGCATCCTTGGCTTGAATCTATATGATAAGTTAGGCCAAGAAATCTTGACCCTAGTTCTCCAAGAATGCAGAATACTTCCTTCCTTCCTTCCTTCCTTCCTTCCTTCCTTCCTTCCTTCCTTCCTTCTTTCCTTCCTTCCTTCCTTCCTTTCCTTCTTTTTTTTTTTTTTTCCGAGACAGGGTTTCTCTATGTTGCCCTAGCTGTCCTAGAACTCACTCCACACACCAGGCTAGCCTCGAACTCACAGATCTCCATCTGCCTTTGCTTCCCCAGTGCTGGGATTAAAGGTGTGTGTCACCACTGCAGAATACTTCTAATAACCTTCTTGTTCCAGACAACTATTTGCTTTGCAGTTTACAAAGGACAAAGGACTTTAAAGCATTTGAGCACAGAGTGTAAGTGAATTATAGTGCCATTTTTGCTCTTAATGTAGAGGACACCTTTGACGAAAAAATGTGGAACTCATGAATAAAAATACTTCTAGAGATTGTCACAAACCAAATTATAGAAATAAATTAAATGGCTCACAGAACTCTAGAGGGCTGTTCCCTCACCAGTCACCAGTTATCTAAATAAAGTAATGCTGTGGAATAATCCTCTTGTACACTGTAAAGATTTGTCACTAGAATTGGTTTAATAAAATACTGATTGGACAGTAACTAGGCAGGAAGTATAGGTGGGGCGACCAAACTAAGGATGATGGGAAGGAGGGGGTAGAGTCAAGAGTCGCCAGCCAGACACAGAGGGAGCGGGAGATGAACGTACCATGCTAATACTGCCAAGTGACAGAGCGCAAATAAGGAGTATGGGTTAACTTAAAAAATCTAAGAGCTAGTTAGTAATAAGCCTGAGCTATTGGCCGAGCATTTACAATTAATATAAGTCTCTGTGTGGTAATTTGGAAGCAGCTCCTGGGACGGGAAAACTCTCCCTACAAAGGAGTGACAATATTGCTCAAAAACTAAGATATGGGTGCTGGAGAGATGGCTCAGCCATTAAGAATACTCATTGTAGCCGGGCGGTGGTGGCGCACGCCTTTAATCCCAGCACTCGGGAGGCAGAGACAGGCGGATCTCTGTGAGTTCGAGGCCAGCCTGGGCTACCAAGTGAGTTCCAGGAAAGGCGCAAAGCTACACAGAGAAACCCTGTCTCGAAAAACAAAATCCAGTGCCCTCTTCTAAAAAAAAAAAAAAAGAATACTCATTGTTCTTCTGGAGTACCTGTGTTCAGTTCCTAGCACCCATGGTGGAACATCATGGCAGCTCACAACCATCTGTAATCCAGTCCAGGGTATCCAGTGCCCTCTTCTGGCCTCCTTGGGCACTGGACACATGTGGTACACACACATTTCCAAGCAAAACACCATATACATAAAATAAAAAATAAATTAAAAATACATACATCTTAAACATACGGATTTCCAGAGCAACTGTTCCCAGGCCTTGAGAAGCACAACAGTGTCTTCAATAATGTCCTTCTGCACAACTTGGGAGCACCAGCACCAGCAGTTCTAAGTAGGAACATCAGCAGTGAGAAACAATGCTCTTACTGTTATGGGCATCACTTCCATATCATTAGCTATCATATGTACTCACTCCTGAATCTTGTCTTCCTAAAAACCAGTCTAGTGGTTTTCCTAGCTGTGTCCCGATCTCCTCTTTCACAGTGGCAGGTTCTCCCACTTAAGAAAAGGCATCTGAATGCTGAAACAGCATACAGCAAGCTTCTGTACTCTTGGGTTCTACATCTGTGGATTCACCTAAAACATGAATCAGATATACCCAGGAAAAAGTAACCTCTATTCTGAACATGTTTAGACAGTTTCTAAATGTTATTCTCTAGACTTAGTATAACAACTACTTATATAGCATTTATATTGTATTAGGTGTTACAGGTAATCTATAGATGACATATACAGGTTATATGTAAATTCTGTGCCATTATATATAAGGGTCATGAGCAGTCATGTACTTTGGAATGAGAGAGTGGCCCCCAGAGGCAAACCCCCATAGATGCTGAGAGAGGATTGTATGCTAAAGTGTAGAACCTGCAAGGAACTAAAGAGATAATCCAAAATAATGAAATTGGTAGTGAGGAGCTGAATGATTTTTACTAACAAACTCTTTTGTTGTTGTTGTTGTTGTTTTTCAAGACAGGGTTTCTCTGTGTAGTTTTGGTGACTGTCCTAGATCTCACTCTGTAGACCAGGCTGGGCTCGAACTCACAAAGATCCACCTAGCTCTGCCTCCCAAGTGCTGAGATTAAAGGCATGTGCCACCACCGCCCAGCTTAACAAACTCTTTTGAAAGCATTTTTTTTTTCTGGTAAATTGAAGAAGAATCAAACCATCCATTGATAAATCATTGAAACCAAAACCATCAAGTGATGTATAGAATATAATTTGGAAAGTTTTAAAATAAATGAGTGACATAACAAAGCAATTCTTTCCACTCACCATCTACTTATATTTTTGAATACTGCTACCCAGGTTTTATAAAATAAAAGTAAGCCAGGCAGGTGGTGGTTGCACACACCTTTAATTCCAGCACTCAGGAGACAGAGAGAGGCAGGTCTGTAAGAGTTTGAAACCAGCCTGGTCTATAGAACAAGTTCCAGGACAGCCAGAGCTACATAGTGAGACCTTGTCTCCAAAAAACAAAACAAAAAAGATGTTGGAGAGATGTCTCAGTGGTTAAGAGCACTGACTGTTCTTCTAAAGGACCCAGGCTCAGTTTCCAGCATCTATACAGACAGCTCACAACTGTCTGTAATTCCAACTCCAGGGGATTTGACACCCTCACACAGACACACATTCAGACAAAACACCAATGCACATAAAATAAAAATAAATCATTTTTTAAAAAGTAAAGTAAAGGAAACGCTAAGGATAAGTGATAGGGTGTCAGCCTTGTTCCTTATAGCAATACACAGGGTTCACATATGACATATAACCAATTTTTAAAGCCCTACTGTGTGGCAACACCTATAATGTTAGCAGTCTGGAGACAGAGACAGATGACAGTACCCACAAGTTTGAGGTCAGCCTGATTTGCAAAGTGAATTCCAGACCGGCCAGGGTTACACAGCCTATCTCAAAAACTAACAATTGTGATATTTTGTTGTACCCTAATAAAATTTGCCTGAAGATCAGAGGACAGAATAAGCCACTAGATTAAACATAGAGGCCAGGCAGTGGTGGCACACACCTTTAATTCCAGTCCTTGGGAGTCACATGCCTTTAATCCCAACACTAAGAAGGAAGCAATATGACTGGGCAGAGAAAGGTATATAAGGTGTGAGGAGACAGGAACTACAGCCCTTTTTCAGCTGAGGAGCGCTTTTTGGCTGAACCCCTTTCAGCTGAGGACTCAGAGACATTCAGTCAAAGGATTTGGGGAGTTGGTGAGGTGAGAAGTAGCTGCGGCTTGTTCCTTTGTCTCTCTGATCTTTGAGCATTTACCCCAATATCTGACTCTGGGTTTTTTTATATTTAAAAATCGAGCAACAAATAATAATAATAACCAACATTTAAAAATAATAATAACCAACATTTAAAAATTATAATCTATCAATTAGGTGTTAAAACAATCAGTAATAAAGTAATTTAGAATTTTTAACATGGGAGCATTGTGGTTAAAGACAGTTAACAATTTATTCTACTTTAGGGGCTTTATATTTTTAAGATTTATTTATTTATCTGTGTATACAGTATTCTGTCTGCACACATGCCTGCCTGCCAGAAGAAGGCATCAGATCTTATTATAGATGGCTGTAAGCTGCCATGTGGTTGCTAGGAACTGAACTCAGGACCTCTGGAAGAATAGCCTGTGCTCTAAACCTCTGAGCCATCATCTTTCCAGCCCAGTTTGGGGGCTTTTAGGGAAGGGTCTCTCCTTGGAGGACAATGGTGAGTATCAGATCACTGTGATATTCATATCCCATTGGGTACATTTAACAATTCCACTTTTTCTGGGTGTGGTAGCACACACCTATAGTCCCAGCAGGAGAATCAAGAGTTCAAGGTCATCCTCAACTACACAGCAACTTCAAGGTGGGGTGGGGGGAGTTGGGAGGGTTAGGTGGGGGGGGGGCTATAAGAGACATTGTCTCAAGGGGGGAAAATGCTATTTCTAAATGTTAATGTTGGGGCCAGAGAGTTTGCTCATTGGTTAAGAGTGCATAAGGCTCCTGCAGAAGATCTGACTTAGGTTCCCTGATGGCATGTGGGCAGCTCACAACAGCTTGTAACTCCAGCTCCGGGAATACAAAGCCCCTGGCCTCCAAAGGCACCTGAACTCGGGTACACACACCCACACAGACACACACAATTCTAAAAACAAACAACAAGCAAACAACAACTTTAAATGTTAATGAATAAATTACTTTCTTTGTAACTACTTAGAGAATTTCATTCATTAATTATGTTAATTAGTTAATTTAGTTAACTCTAAAATATATTAGAAATGTGTTTTGTTGGAAAGCAAAAGGTTTTGTGGGGTAAACTACAAAAAAGTTTAGATTTAAAAAAAAAATTCTAGCAAAACCTTAATTCGTGTGCAAAAGTACACACCGTATAAGGATGTTTACATACGTTATTTGAAATAGGGAAAAAGGAGAGAGGCCAGAGAGACAGCGCAGTGGTTAAGAGCACATACAGCTCTTCCAGAGGACAGAAGTTCAGTCCTCAGCACCCACATCAGGCAGCTCACAACTGTCTGTAACTCCAGCTCCAAGGGATCCGACACCTCTGGCTTCTTCAAGCACCTGCATACATGTGCACAGACGAGCACGTAATTTAAAATAACAAAAAGGTTTTTAAAAATTAGAAAATAAAATACAGATTAGTATGTATAGTAAGATATATCTGGGTATGGTGACTCATGCCTATAACCGTAGCACTTGAGAGGAGGGGAAGGCAGGAGGATCAGAAGTTCAGCATCATCCTTGACTACATAGTGAGTTCTAAACTAGCCTGGGATACATGAAATTCTATCCAAAAAAAAAGGAAAGGAAAGAGAATAAAACCAGGGCTGGATAGATGGCTCAGTGGTTAAGAATACTTGCTGCTCTTGCAGAAGCATGGGATGCAGTTTCCAGCATCTACATGGTGGATCTCAACCATCCTTAATTCCAGTTCTAGGGGATCCAACACCCTATTCTGACTTCCTTGGACATCTCTCCAACATACATATGGCGTGTGTGTGTGTGTGTGTGTGTGTGTGTGTGTGTGTGTGTGTGTATGTGTGTGTAGGCAAAACACTTGTACATATCAAAATAAATAAACCTTTTTTTTTAAATTTGTATAGGGCTGGTGGGATGACTCCAGAAACACTTGCCACCAAGCCTGATAACCTAAATTCAGTCCCTGGAACCTTCATGGTGAAAGGAAAAAACAAAAACAAAAAACAACCTCTACAAGTTGTCCTCTGACTGCTACATATGCTCTGTGGCACACACACATATAATAAATGAAAAAAATACATAGTGTAAGAAGATATCTACAAATCAGAATGTGATGTTTCCATGTGATAGAACATTATAAACCAGGATTAAAGGAGTCAGTTACATCTATTTATCACCATGGAAATATCTCGAGTTTTAGTAACCACCGGTTAAATCTGGCCCACAGAATAAAAATGAGCTCTCTCTTCTCACATGTTCCATCCTTCTCACAACTCAAGAAGGTGCAAGAAGACTCTGGGCTCTGTAACATCACCTAAACCTTGGTCCTGAGGCAGAGAACGCTGACTGGGTGTGTAACACAGTCATTCCTCAGCTGTGATCATTAAGTCAGCGCAGTTGTCTGGCACTTGCTGAGAGGTTAGCAGGTGTCAGAGAGGTAACAGGGCCAAGGAATCAACTAGGAAACAGAGGACTTTCTCGTCTTCTTGGAATCTTGGCTTTACCCAGAGACTGGGGGAGAACGTTATTTGCTTAGGTTGTGTCCTGGTTCACTTTCTATTGCTGTGGTAAACAACATGATCAAAGCAACTTGGGGAAGAAAGGATTTATTTGGCTTATACATCTCAGATCATAGTCCATCACTGAGGCAAGTCAGGGCAGAAACTGACACAGAGGCCATGGAGGGATGCTGCTTACTGACTTGCTCCTCATGGCTTGGGCAACCTGATTTCTTTTTGTTTTGGTTTTGACTTTTGTTTATTTGTTTGTTTGGTTGGTTTTTTTGTTGTTGTTGTTTGGTTGGTTTTTTTGTTTTTTTGTTTTTTGGTTGGTTGGTTTTTTGAGGGATGGTTTCTCTGTGTGCCCCTGACTGTCCTGGAACTCACTCCCTGTAGACCAGGCTGGCCTTGAACTCACAGAGATCTGCCTGTCTCTGCCTCCCTAGTGCTGGGATCAAAGACGTACACCACCACTGCCACCACCACTTGGCTGTCAACCTGCTTTCTAATACAATCCAGGACCACCTGCCCAGGGGTGGCACTATCCACAGGGCTAGTTCTCCCACACCCATCTTTAATCAAGACTACCCCACAGACCTGCCTACAAACCAAATCCAACACATTTTCTCGGCTGAGGGCCACTCTTCTCAGATGAACCTAGTTTGTGTCAAGTTGACAACAATCTAACTAGCACAAGTTAGGAAGGATGAGTAGAGGAAATACCAGTGATCTAGCCAACATCCAATAGGGAAGTAAGCAAACGTCATCCCTAGCAAGCAACTGATTCTGTGGCAATCCAGATCGCTTCGGGAGTTCACTTCTGTAAGAACACAAAAGCACAATGCTCATTAATAGCAAGCATTTTCCTCACCTAGTGACATCAGTTTTACCCTTTTCTTTCTGTTTAGGGAAATGTACTAAAACATTTGAATATCTTGAAAATTAATTTCTAAACAAAGGAAGAAAAAAAGAAAGAGCCAGACCGTGGTGGCACATGCTTTTAATCCCAGCCCTCAGGAGGCAGAGGCAGGCAGATTTCTGAGTTTGAGGCCAGCCATGGATATGCAGAGAACATCTGTCTCAAGAAAACAAAAAGAGAAATAAAAAAGAGAGAGAAATAAAAAAAGAAAAAAATTATTTTCTATTTTCTCACTGACTCCATTAAAATTAGGAAAAAAATATAAAATGGGGATGCAGTAAAAAGCAATAGCAATATAGCTGGTCCTGTGAGATGTGCCTGTAGTGCCAACTTACTCAGTAGCTTGATATAGAAGTCTAGTTTTCACCCAGGACTAGGCAGTAAATCCAGCACAAGAAGAAGGAAAGGCCTGTGAGATGACTCAGGAGGGAAAAGGCACTCCTGCTATGGGATGTGTACACTGTGTGAAGATGGATTGCTGTGATTGGTGTAATAAAGAGCTGAACAGCCAATAGCTAGGCAAGGGAGAATAATCAGAACTTCCAGGCAGAAAGGACTCTGGGAAGAAAAAAGGTGGATTTGCCAGTGAGATGCAAGGGAAGCAGGACTCAAAGTATGGTGATGAGGTAAGGAGCCACATGGCAGAACTAAAAATTAAAAATATGAGTTTACTCAAGTTATAAGAGCTAGTTGGTAACAGAATTAAAAAATATGAGTTAACTCAAGTTATAAGAGCTAGTTGGTAACAAGCCCCAGCAAAGGCTGAGCTTTCATAATTAATAATATGTCTCTGTGTCCTTATTTGTGGGCTAGCTGTCCTGACGAGAAAGTTCTACTACAAACTCCATCAAGCCCAAAGACCTGAGTTCAATCCCTGGAGTCCACATGGTGAAAGGAGAGAACGAACTCCTGCAAGCTGACCTCTGACCTTGACATGCATACCATGACACACACACACGCACACACACACACAATCAATAAATAAATGTTAAGGATGAGAGAGAAAATAACTACTAACTGACATCTGCTGATAACATTCAGAAATGTGTGAGGTCATGAAAGAGTATGCACGTCTTCTAAAGATTCCTTGTTTCTGCAAAGGCTGTATGGGTGTGAACATTGTCTTGCAAGAATAATGAACTGATTACAATAATGATTGATTGTCTAATACTATTAGGTGGACCTAGAGGTATGAGCGACTTAAATAGCTCTCACATGTTTCTTACAATGTGGCCCTGTACTGCTTCACTATCACACGTGCTAAAATCATCCATCTCCTCTAACAGCTGAATCTTTATTATCATTTCTGCAATTTTCTGCCTGAAGGAATTTTCTAAGGTTTTCAGTATCCTGCAAGCACCTCCCAGCAGACTCATCCTGTTAGTCTACCAGACATGCCCAGACAGATGCAAACCTCAGTAGTGAATGCAGGCTTCTTACAAATACACTTCCACCAGGAGAGGAAGAAACGAGAGGACTTGCCGTCTGAATTATTGTATTTACTAATCAGAAGATCTGTCTGAAAGAAGGAAGCAGCAGAATGCACACTGCAGCCATGGACATTAAATTCAATTGGATTTGCCATCTGTTGGCAGATATCTCCAACTTCATGCTTCATGTCATACTTCTCCATGACTCCATTCTCTTTCCAGCAAACTAAAGCATTTCCTTTTCTTTATTTATTTTAACTTTTATTTTATGTGTGTGAGTGTTTGCCTGAATGTATTTATGTAGACCGTGTACACACCTGGTTTGGGTGGAGGCCAGAAGGTGGTATCACATCCCCTGGCACTGGAATTACAGATCTTGAGAACCACCATGTGGGTGCTGGGAACTGAACCTGGCTCCTCTTAAAGAGCAGCAAGTGCTTTTCTTACCAACTGAGCCATCTCTCTAGTCCTTCCAAAGCATTCTTGAGTTAGTTACTATTACTAGTAGCGTGTTTATTGTACAAAATACTTTAAAAATTTTGAGTGTGAGTGTGTGTGTGTGTGTGTGTGTGTACGTGTGTGAGTATGGTATATGAGTGTCAGTTTTTCCTACCATTGTAGGTTCTAGGGCTCAAACTCAGATCGAGTACTGGCTTGGCAGCAAGTGCTTTTGAGCCCATAAAATAGAGTTTCATTTTTTTTTTTTTTTTTGGTTTTTCGAGACAGGGTTTCTCTGTGTAGCTTTGCGCCTTTCCTGGAACTCGCTTGGGAGACCAGGCTGGCCTCGAACTCACAGAGATCCGCCTGCCTCAGCCTCCCGAGTGCTGGGATTAAAGGCGTGCGCCACCACCGCCCGGCTCATTATTTTTTTATACATGTATACAATGTATACTTTGATTATATTCATACACCCCATCATCCTCTCTTCTGTCCCTATCTGCTTCCCGATTGTATCAGAAACTTCTGCATTGCTGTGATCAAATGCCTGACAGAAACAACTTGAGGGAGAAAAGGTTTACTGGGTTCACAGTTTCAGTCCATCAGTGGGGAAGACACAATGGCGATTTTGGCAGTGGGGGCATGTAGCAAACACTCCTGACATGGTGGTGACCAGGAAGCAGAGAACTAGCCTGGATACAACAGCTTCTTCTAAGGACCAGCTCTAGGGACCCACTTCCACCAGAAAAGCTCTTCCGCCTAAGGGCTCCACCACCTTCAAAATAGTGCCACAGCCTGGGAACCAAGAACCAAAACATGAGCCTATGGAGATAGTTCACGTTTAAGCCATAACACCCTTTTACTTGCATGTCTTTTTTTCTTTTTCTTTTTTAATCCAGACTCTGAATATGAGAGATAACATGTTATTTGTCTGCTGAGTCTGCCTTATTTCACTTGACATGCTGATCACAAGCAGCATCCATTTTCCTGCAACTGACATAATTTTGTTCTTATGTCCAAATAAAACTCCACTGTGCATGCATTCCACATTCAAAGTCAGATACTCTTGCTGTTGGCTTATGGGGACTGCTTAACCGGACTCAGATTTTGCTTCCTTACTCACCATTTCTCTTAGGGTTTCTATTGCTGTGGTAAACACAATGACCAAAAGCAACTTGAGGAGGAGAGAGTTTCACCTTACATTATGTCCCAATCACAGTCCATAATGAAGGGAAGTCAAGGCAGGAACTAAGATGAAGTCAGAGATAGAAACTGAAGCACAGATCATGGAGGCGTGTTGCTTACTGGCTTGCTCCTCATGGCCTGCTCAGCCTGCTTTCTAAAAGCACCCAGGACCACCAGCATATGGGTGGCACCACCCTCAGTGAGCTATGCCTTCCCACATCAATCATCAATCAAGAAAATGCCACACAGGCTTGCCCACAGGCCACTCTGGTGGGTGCATTTTCTCAGTTGAGGTTTCCTCTTCCCAAATGACTCTAGCTTGTGTTGAGTTGACATAAAACTAGCCAGCACAACATTCCCCACTGTCCCACCCTGAAAAGGAAAGTATGTCTTACATATACACAGATTGAAAGCTCCTTGGGGGTCTAATTAGCATGAAGGTTTAAAAGCACAATTTTGGAGCCAGTGTTTGCTTTGAAATTCTGCAGTACTATTTACCAGTTGTGAGATATTTGACAGTTAGTCTTTCTGTATTCCAGCATCCTCATCTTAAAGTGGGGTAATAATAGTACCCATCTCATAGGGTTGTGGGGAAAGAAGGAGAGGGAGGGGAGATAAAGAGAGACAGAGGGGGAGGGAGGGAAGGAAGGAGGGAGGGAAGAGAGATGCAAATCTGGCACATCAAAGAATATGTCACTGAATGCAGGTATTGTTTTTAAATGTACTCTTTGCTGCCACCCTAACACCCTGGTTTGATATTGATAAGCTACTTCAATGCATGCTGAATGATAAATTACTATCAACAAATACATGATGGTTGATGAGAAATAAAAATAATAAGAATTAAGCCGGGCGGTGGTGGCGCAGGCCTTTCATCCCAGCACTCGGGAGGCAGAGGCAGGCGGATCTCTGTGAGTTCGAGGCCAGCCTGGTCTCCCAAGCGAGTTCCAGGAAAGACACAAAGCTACACAAAGAAACCAAGCCCCGAAAAAAAAAACCAAAAAAAAAAAAAAAAAAAAAGAATTAAGCTATCCGAATAAAAACAACATGAAGATAGTTTTTTTGTTTGATTGGTTGGCTTTCGGGTTTTGTTTGTTTGTTTGTTGTTTTTGAGCCAGGGCTGTCCTGGAACGCACTCTGTAGACCAGGCTGGTCTCAAACTCAGAGATCTGCCTGCCTCTGCCTCCTGAATGCTAGATTAAAGGCATGCACCACCACTGCCCAGCTTTGAAGATAGTTTTGTGTCTTTTATTAAAACAGTTTTACAGCATACAGTTGCCTCAGTTAAGAACTTAAGTGAGCTGCTTTTGCCTCTGGAATCCTATTTTGGTATTTTAGGGACAGTCCAATCACATTCACATGCTTCTCTTGAGTCACAATAATGTCCAACATTGTGACATGAGCAAGAATGCCCACAACCTATTTTCCCATTTATTCAAAGTTCTAAATGAGAGTCCCATTCAGTGTTACCTCCCTTATGGACTAGATAGCTTCTGGTGTCTGTCTCCCACAAACTAGAAGGATGCTAGTCCCAGCTGAAGTGTGCCAAGAGCAAACCAGCGTGAGCCCTGCAACAACCAGCCTCATTCAGAAGGTACAGTGACATTTAGAATCAAAAGCACATTCTGTCTAGCTTAATCTCTGACAGTTACTCACTTTTAGTTTTCATTTAATGAAGCTGTTCGTATTTCTACTAAAGTTTCCTAATGAAAACATGAATTGTGTACATGTCTGGATTTGTATATGTCTCCCAATGCCTACCAGTTTTTACATATCAGTTCAATGCTCAGATCAGTTTTTTTGTTTGTTTGTTTGTTTTTTGTTTTTTGTTTTTCGAGACAGGGTTTCCCTGTGTAACTTTGTGCCTTTCCTGGAACTCACTTGGTAGCCCAGGCTGGCCTTGAACTCACAGAGATCCTCCTGGATCTGCCTCCCGAGTGCTGGGATTAAAGGCGTGTGCCACCATCGCCCGGCTAGATCAGTTTTTTGTTGTTTTTTGTTTGTATATTTGTTTTTTGAGACAGCCTCTCTCTATGTACTCTTTAGCTGTCCTGGAACTCACAGAGATCTGCCTGCCTCTGTCTCCTAAGTGCTAGGATTAAAGGTGTGTGCCACCACGATAAACCCTCAGATCAGTATACTCAATGACTGAAAAACTATATTCTTTTTGTTTGTTTGTTTGTTTGTTTGTTTGTTTCTGGATTCTAAAATCCCAGTTTGGGGGACACTGAGATAGGAGGATCACCTCAAGTTTGAGACCGGCCTGACCCTGATACCCTATCCTTAAAAATAAAAAAAAAAAAAAAATCTGTAATATGGAAGTAGACAAGTCATAGGTTTAATTTCACATTTGTCCCAATTAGATTGCAACAATGCAAAGGCTTAATAACTCTTAACATGGAAAAACCTATTGTGACTAGCGTCTTAGTCTGCAGCTGGGATCAGCAATGACCTTTCTGTTTCCAAGTGAGTCAGCAGGTCATTTGTGTCCTCTGGACAACAGTGGCAAAGGTGAAGTATGACCTGGAGGGACACCACAGAGCAAGAAAGGAAGTGCAGGCTCCAGGACAGAACAGACAAAGAAAGGCATTACCCTTAAAGATCAGCGGCGTCCTCAAATTCCGAGTTGATCAATCCCAGCTCACACATGTACTTTTTTTTTTTTTCCTGTTTTTTTGAGACAGGGTTTCTCTGTGTAGTTTCGGTGCCTGTCCTGGATCTTGATCTGTAGACCAGGTTGGCCTCGAACTCACAGAGATCTGCCTGCCTCTGCCTCCTGAGCGCCAGGATTAAAGGCGTGTGCCACCGCCGTCCCCCAGCTCACACATGTAAAAACTGTGAGAAGAGAAAAAAATGAAGCAGAGGGGATGAAAAGGTTGGTTGGGTAAGAAAATTGTCTCCCTGATGGAAAGCAGAGAATACAACACAAGACTGACTGATTGCCTAAGTGTCAAAGCTCACTGCTGTGTTCTACAGTCTTCATGCCACTTGAGATAAGGTTCAAGAGCCAGGTTCCAGCGCAAACCGGCTCCAGTTAGAAGGGTGTAGTGCTCCAGTCAGAAGGGTGTAGTGCTCCAGTTAGAAGGGTGTCACTGTATATATGTATGTATGTATGTATGTATGTATGTATGTATGTATGGATGGATGGATATTTGAGCCATGATGACACACACTGATATTCCTAACACTAAGAAGGCAGAGGTAGGAGAACCACAGAAAGTCCAAGGCCAGTCTGAGCTATGTAACACATTCCCAGTCAGGCAGGACTACATAGTGAGACCCTGTCTCAAAACAAATAGGGCAGGCGAGATAGCTCAGTGGGCTCAGGCACTTTTCACCAGGGCTGACAACCTGAGTTTGATTCCAAGGACCATGATGTCGGAAAGAGAGAATTGACTCCTGTAAGTTGTCTTTTGACCTCCACGTATGTGCCATGGCACACATATGCCCTCTGCACACACTTACACTCACAATTAATAAATAAAATGCAAAAAATTAGAACAAGACAGAAAATGGAGCTGGCAGTGTAGCTCAGATAGTAGAGCATTTGACTGTCATACATGGAACCCTGGGCTTGGTCCCCACCACCAGGCGTGGCAGAGCATGCTGGTTACCAGTCTCAGTTTTCAGGAGGTAGAAACTGGAAGACTGGAAGTTCAAGGTCATCTGGACTACACAGCAAGTTGAAGGCCAACCTGGGACATAAGAAATTTCTCCTTCCTCTATACACCCACACTCACAGACAGACAGACAGACACACACACACACACACACACACACACACACACACACACAGCCCAAAATAGTATTTGGATCTCTATCAGTCTAGTTTGGGAAGAATTGATTTTTCTCTTTTCTTTCTCTTTCTTTTCTTCCTTCCTTCCTCTCTCTCTCTCTCTCTCTCTCTCTCTCTCTCTCTCTCTCTCTCTTCATTCCTTCCTCCCTTCCTCTCTCTCTCTCTTTCTCCCTCCCTTTCTCCCCCTTCCCTTCCCTTCCCTTCCCTTCCCTTCCCTTCCCTTCCCTTCCCTTCCCTTCCCTTCCCTTCCCTTCTTCCCTTCCTTTCCCTTCCCTTCCCTTCCCCTCCCCCCACTCCTGTCTTGGCATTTAAGTAAATGTAATCTATTTACTCTATTTAATCTATTTAATCATGTTCAGGTGGAATTATAAGGGAAGTACCAATTGAATTAGGAACAGAGACATGGTATATTGTACCATGTGTTTCTTTGTAAATATTCTGACAATTATCTTAATGTGCTCAAGATGCCATAGAAAAATGCTAAAGGATAAGTGAGTGGCTTAATTGCCTCCCTTCAAGATGACAGCTGACAGATATAGCTCAGAGATAAGTTCAGGGAAAAAAAAGATGCCAGCTGATTTGGTTCCCATTGAGGACTCACAAATGGCCACTTTCCCTCTGTATCCTTATGAAGAAAAGAGAAGAGGAGGAGAGGAGAGGAGGGGAGAGGAGGGGAGGGAGAGGAGGGGAGGGGAGAGGAGGGGAGGGGAGAGGAG
>CABHPP010148931.1:7539-20042 GCA_902168425.1 Peromyscus attwateri | reverse complement strand
GAGAGGAGAGGAGAGGAGAGGAGAGGAGAGGAGAGGAGAGGAGAGGAAAGAAAAAAATAAAAGGAAGGTGAGGCACAGGAGCAGAGAGAGGTTGTTCCTACTTAAAAAGATACTTATCCCACCTCAAGGACCTCATCCTCAGTATCTCATATAATTCTAATTACTTCCCAGAGGCCCATCTCCAAATGCCAGTACACTGGGGTTATGGTTTAAACTTATGAATTTTAAGGGAACACAAACATGTAGTCCATGACAACTATGACACGATGTTCTGGAGAGTTCTGGGTAAGATGGAGTGAGCGTGCTTCAACCTGTCTTTTTCTTTCTTTCTTTCTTTTTTTTTTTTTTAAAGATTTATTTATTTATTATGTATACAGAAGAGGGTGCCAGATCTCATTACAGATGGTTGTGAGCCACCATGTGGGTGCTGGGAATTGAACTCAGGACCTCTGGAAGAGCAGTCAGTGCTCTCAACCTCTGAGCCATCTCTCCAGCCCCACCTTGTCTTTTTCTAGGGAAAATAAGGAACAGTAGGTGAGCTGAGTAAATACAGATTTCAAAGCACCCCTCAAAACTAGCACTGAGCTTTTCCAGATTTTTTTTCCCCCAAACAGAATTACCTGGTCTATACAAAGACAATCTGAAAATCAGAGCCTCAGAACCTGTACCACGGCAGAGACAGAAAGCTCAGACAGCAGGTCAGAGTTTGCCAGATGTTGAGTAGAAAAGAAGGAATAATTAAGAAGGGGTCACACCAAGGAGGTCTTTGGAGCAGTCGGACTGATCTGTATTCCGATTAAGGTGGTGTTTCTATAGATTAATTCTTATAATAAAATTCCTGGAGCTATACAAACAGACTTTTTACTGGATGCTAATTTAAGGTATTAAATACGAGCCCATTCTAAAGATTTAAAAGACCATACCAAGGAGTCGGTTCTCTTCTTCCACCAGGGATCAAAGTCAGGTCTTCAGCCTTGGTGGAAGTGCCTTTACCCACCGAGCCATCTCACCAACCATTGGAGGCTGTTTGAATAGTAGACAAGAATTTCTGAAGTATGAATATATACGAACACGTCAAAATTGGAAGGCATTAATGTTTCACAATTATACAGCTGAAATATAAAATGCAGCAATCTTAGAAGCCTGGTCTCCCCGAGAAAGGAGTTAGACATTGTTTCCAGTCAACATTTTGTATTCTTCTCCATCATATCCATGGCAACACGAAAGCTAATGAGATGGCTCAGTGAGTAAAAGCCATGCAAGTCGGAAGGCCCGAGTTGGATCCCTGGATCTCCCACATTAAGTGGCAGAAGAGAACTACTTCACAAAGTTGTCTTCTGACCTCCACACACATGCTGTGACACACTTACACAACACACACACACACACACACACACACACACACACACACAAATAATTTTAAAAGGACACTTTCTAATAGTGCTTTCATAAAATTTCTCATTGTAGATCTAAAGCACTAACTTACCATACTTCTTTTTTTTTCTCTTGATGGTTTCCTTTATTTTATATTCTTCTTTCTGTATTCTGTATTTTCTTTTCTTTTTATTTTTTTTTACTTTATTTATTTTTTAAATTACACTCATGATATTCATTAATTACACTCATGATATTAATCACATTTGTGGTATTCATAGATTACATTCACAGTATTCATTCAATTATATATATAAAATATATATATATATTTTAATTTTAAATGCTGAATGTCATTTATTTAAGGGGGGAGGAGGTCTTAAATACAGGCTTACAGCACAATGGGAGGACCCCGGAGGGCAGAAGTTCGCTACTGATGTTTTACAATCTTGCTTCTAATCTGTTAACGCCCATTATTCAGGATACCAGGCAAGGAACTTCCCTTAAGCATTCAGGAGGCCATACTTCTTTTAAAGGGCCATGATAGCCTATGTATTGACAGGAGCCAGCAAGGTACAGTGAGTAAGCACGCAGGTTCTGGACTAAGACTGCCTGGGTGGTGTCCTGAGGTGGTCCTGGGATGGCCAATTTGGGTGACTGTCTATCTGACACATCTGGGAGGAGGGACCCTCAAGAAGAACTGCCTCTATCAGACTGGCCTGCAGGCATGTCTGCGAGCTATCGTTTTGAGTGCGCTCAACCCACTGTGCATGGTAGCATACCTGAGAAGGGGGCTTGGGCTGTTTAAGCAAGGCAGCTGAACATTTGCCTGGAAGCATTATTTCTCCCTGGTTTCTCCTTCAAGCTCCTGCCTTGAGTTCCTGCCTTGGCATCCCTCGATGCTGGACTGTAACTGAAAGATGAAATCAACCCTTTCTTCCCCAAGATACGTCTCGTCATAGTGTTTATCACAGAAACAGAAAGAAAACTAGGGCAGACACTTAATATTTAGTACGATAATTATAATCACTTTCATTTCCTTATCTGAGTGTATTACTTAGTGCATTGGGATAGAAGAATTAAAGGAGTTAATATATATAAAGCATTTACTCTGGCGGCTGGCACATATCCAATGCTAGATAAGTATTCTGTCAATCATATTACTTTACAGGCCCCTCTATGACATTATAACTGATTAAATGCCCAAACTGTGTTCGTACAACAACGATTTTTTTAATAAGTTTATCAATAACTGTAATAAAGCTTTAGTTGAAAGGCTCTGCATTTTCAAACCTGTCTCACAACTGTGACAGGTGCAGCATGCAGCAAGCCTTTGCTCTGTCTCTGGGAAGACCAGAAACATGCTCTAATTGACAGCAAATCCAGTAAGCAGGAAACCACTGAGTGCTTACAAAAGGAAGCTAGTTGGAGCCTAAATCACATTGCTAAATCTATAGTGTTCACACTGGCAACCCCAGTCTTCAAGGCAACACTACATGCTAGATTCACAATCTAGTGGTACTGACTTCATCCACGTAGCTTCACTGGTAAGACTCAGAGCAGTGAATGAAGTTCTAGGGGGAAAGATTTACAATCTGTAAAAAGAACCCACACTGAAATGTCCTCTGAACATGCAGGGGTCTGCTGGGCTAGCAAGGGAATTCCACATCACCAAGAATGTAGAGATAATTCCCATGGCTGCTTGGTGGATAATTGTGATCACAATAATCTCCCAAAGATTATTGTGTGCATTCCAATTCCTTTACGTACATTATCCTCAACCCCATCACAAAATCAGTAACATAGGCATTATGTGCATTTGATAGATGAGAAAAATGAAGGCTCAGAGAAGTAAAATAAACTGCCCCAAATGTGAAGTTAGTAGAGAAAGCTATGATTTGATCTGTCTTCTCTAATTGCATAGAAATGCATGCACACAGGCACACATCTTTTTAAGGGGACTGGGGACTGAACTTGGGACCTCAGGCATGCTGGGAAAGTGTGCTACCACTGAGCTAAATCCTCAGTCCTGTAGCACACATTCTTACTATAATTCTTCACTAACTTCAGATGAAAATTCAACATTTAATATTCCTTTCAACCCCAAGAACCTATGATTTATTAAAAATTTACCTTCTTAGGTATACAACCAGGTCTTCCCTAATCATTTCTCTAGCACCAGAATAAGGGATCTTTCTCAACGGGAAAAAGATGGCCCATACCAATCTTTCTTTTCTATTTTGAAATAGGATCTTACTATGTAGCCCTCACTGAATTTGCTATGTAGACCAGGCTGGCCTCAACCACAGAGAAATGTCTGCCTCTGCTTCCTGGGTGCTGGGACTGAAGGGTATGTCACCCTGCCAGAGTCTGCCACAGGCTTTAGATGTTAGCTGATGACATTCTTAGCTTTTGGGTTGGTGAAAGTTGGTAATCTATTCAATTAATATATTCCAAAGATTTTAGAAAATAGTACAAAAGATAGTAGGCCAGACACACAGGTGGGCGATGATTGCTGCAAACGAGAAGAGAGATACTCCACAATAATTTGATTAGATATATAATATACTCTCCGTCCTGCATACTTCAGATCATTCATTTCAGTGGCAACTATTTATTTCTTATCTACCCAACATATGCTTGGCAGAAACAGAATTTGGGGGTGATATTAAAATGGAGTTTCATAAGAGTTGGGCACTGTAGATCAGTGGTAGTGTGCTCACCTTGAACGCACAAGGACGCAGTTCCCAACACAACAAAGCACACACACACACACACACATACACACACACACACACAATTTGCCAGGACTTTGGGAGAGGGGGGGGTTGTGAGTGTGAGTTCAAATATTGGAATTCTTGATTTATTCACCTGAAGAAGGAATTATTCATCAAACTAAAATGCTGTGATTGTATTGCATGCCTTTAGATACCATTCAATGAAGCTGACTGACCTATATTTTCAAGAGTCCCATGTATGGGGCTGGAATGAAGGGGGGGGCCACAGACTAGCAAAGTCCAACTAGACATCATTCTAAAGCTGCTGCTAGTCGGCTAAGACTCACTAGTCTTTTGAGCTTTTTACAAAGCGCCTCGAGGAAGAAAACACTTGAGGAGTCAGCCTCTTAGCCTCCTTTACCCATCCTCCATCCCCTTTTCTGGTTCCTCATAAACCCGAGAACTCAGGAGACATAAAGAAATGGGTGTGAGCATGCCTCTGGCATTGGGTTGGTATTTAAACTTAACAAGCGGCAGGCAGGAAGGTAGAAAGGTTTGTGAAACTCTATCAGGTGCACTATTTTGAAGCTGAATGGGGCTTTCAGCTCTGCCAATTTAGTATAGTTGGTTTCCTGCAGCTCTGTAACTCAAGTCACAGGCTTGGCTTTTTTTCTTTCTTCCGAGTCCTCTGTTTTATTCTCCTGATCCAGAAACAATGACAATAGAAGCAGGGAGGGGTGGGGATTTTAAGCTTGGCTTGCCAGTGAGTTGCTGCCGGTTCCCCGTGGTGAGAGGAGAAGACCCAGCAGGGTTCTCAACGCCTGAAATTAGTCAACTTTGCCCTTGGTTTTGCCTGTGAAAGAAATACATTCATCTCTGAATCAATCAATTCCCCCCCCCCCCCTCTCTCTCTCTCTCTCTCTCTCTGCCTCCCTCTCTCTTATCAGGAAAGCATCTTAAATTTTGAGTGTATTCATCCGTAGGTAAAGTGCTTGCAATGAAACCATGAGGCTCAGAGTTCAAATCCCCAGACTGCAAGTAAAAAGCGTGCGCAAAGGCAGTCAGTCAGCACCTGTAACCTCAGGGCTGGGGAGGTGGAGATAAGGAGATTCCTGGAGCTCAGCTCACTAGTCTGCCAAGCTGGCCAATCAGTGATTCTGGGCTCAGGGAAAAGATCCTTTCTCAAAAAATGGTGGAGAGTGAGAGAAGACACCATGTTGACCTCTAGCTTCTACACCTGTGCAAACACATATGAACGTGAAAGTAGATGCCTATGCCATATCTACAAATTAATATTTTAGTAAATGTGTTGAGCCTCAGTGCATTAAATCTTATGTGAGTAACAATTCATGTTATCACTGAAGGTAAAAAGTAGGCTGTGGCTGGCAGAAAAAAGATGACATGCCCTTCTAAAACATCATTTAGTTTAGCATCATACTCTGATCTGCCAAACTAATTTCTTCCTTTTGTACAACTTACGTAACTTTTCCCTAAGCGAATAGTCAATGTTGATCAGAGAAAAAAACCTCGGCTTAAAAAATAATAAATCAACACCTCAATGAAGACTTCATATTCTTATATTTGTGTCTTAAGAACTCCGTGAGAGCAAGGCTGTACAAACAACAAAAAGCTATTGATAACCAGAGCTAGCACTGACAATGGACTGAGAAATATCCAGTTATTCTCAGGGATTGATCAGCTTTTCAATTAATTAATTTTAGGGTTTTGTTGTTGTTGTTGTTGTTTGTTTGTTGAGACAAGTCTCTTTCTGTAGCCCAAGTTAGCCTAGAATTCAGTATGTAGGTCAGACTGGCCTCAAACTCCTGAAAATCCTCCTGCCTCAGCTCATTGAGTCACAGCAGTGATCTCCTACACCCAGTTTAACATTTTAAACTTTATCTTAGGGTCATGGAGATCAAATTTTATAGGTTTTTATATAACTATTATAAATAGTATATAAAATCAGTGAGACTCGGGAAGAGGGGAATATTGAAATTGAAAATGAGTGAACTAAGGGGTTGTAGGAACAAATCAGAGGTTAATGTTTCAGACAGGATGGCACAGTCGAAAAGTGTAAGGGGTTATGTCCACTTGTAAGTCAAAAGAGATGTATAAAATTACTTTCTGCCAGGCGGTGGTGGCGCATGCCTTTAATCCCAGCACTTGGGAGGCAGAGCCAGGCAGATCTTTGTGAGTTTGAGGCCAGCCTGGGCTACCTACCGAATGAGTTCCAGGAAAGGCACAAAGCTACACAGAGAGACCCTGTCTCGGGAGAAAAAAAAAAAAAAAAAAATTACTTTCCTTATAAACTTCTGAGAGTGAGGAAATATTAACTTCATCATACAATGAAAATATCATCTATGATATGGCACCAGCATGAATTTTAGTAACTTGCTAAATGCCAGTCACTGACTTTTTAAAAAAATTGCATTTTTTAAAAAGATCGATTTATTTATAATGTATACAGTATTCTGCCTGGAAACATGCTGGTGGGGGGCAGGGGTGGGGAGGGTGGGGTGGAGCTCGGCAGATGCGTGGCGTGCCAGCATAGCAGGAGGCAACGGTGGCCAGTAATTCACAACCCAGACGCTGCATCCCCATGGAGAGTTTATTATAATAGAGAGATGAAGAGAAAGATAGGAAAGAGAGAGAGAGTGAGAAAGAGAGAGGAGAAGAGAGAGAGAGGCAAGGGCGCACACCTCATGGGAGGAAAAAGCGGAGGAGAGAGAGGAAGGGAAGGAGTTTTTCCTTAGAATGAGGCTTTTACGTCAGGACGCAGGGCAGCACCGAGGGGCGGGTCAGAATACTAACAGTGAGTATAAGTCCAAAGTCACCCTGATGTAAGTTCAGACCTAGGGCTATAAATCTTATGTTCTTAAATTCTGTAGCTATCAAGACTAGCCCTGGTATGTATGACTAATCTCCAATAGAGTTACCATGGATTGATCCATCCTGATGAGTCAGCATAACACTATGATCAGTAAAACAATCCGTCCACGTCTTATCTCTGACCTATCCTTCTTTCCATCTTGCCCCATCATAGGATAAGTCCTCAGGAATGGAACCTGAGAAGCCAATCAGATAGGTCAAATTTGAAAACCAGTAAGGAAAACATTTTAAAACCACTTCTATGCCCTAGGCACCTAGTTTTTCAGAGTTCACATCCGAAAGGAGAATGCAGATCCCACATTCAGTTTTGTGAGTTGAGTACTATACCGTTGGTGAGCATGCTGAATTATAGACATGAACAGAAAAGATGCAGATTGAAAGAACTTCCGTTTATAAACACTAATATCTCTTAAGTCTTCTTGTCCAGTTCAACTTGTTTCACATATGCTTCAAGACTAAGAGTTATACCACCTAAAAGAGACAAGGCTGTATTTGGGTAGGGTCGGGGGCTAGGGGTTTTGTAAGCTTAATGCTTAAAATGCAAACCGCTGATACATGTTATTTTCCAAAGCTTCCAAGGGCATTTTCCTAGAATCAGGTAAATGAGAGCAAGCAAGCAAGTGACCTACTTACAGCCAAAGCTGCTCCAGGTTATAAAAGATGGGAAGTCAAATGCATCCTGGAACCCCAGCATCTGGCCTTGTTCTATGCCTCATCGATCAATCTGTTGTTCCAGGAGAGAACATTTCAACTGTGGTTTCTAAAGACTTCCCATCTTTGTTATTCTCATCCAGTCCTTCTCAGCTACTCCCCCATTTACAAAACCACCTGGAAGGGCATTCAAGAAGGTCTCAGAAGAATCCCAGGGCGGTTGGTTACTCCTTTGTCTACGCCTGGAAACTTGCTAATGAGGCTAAAGTAAGGTTAGACGGCTTGATACATTTTTTTTTTTTTTTTTTTTGCAAGCAGTCCTGACGTTATCCACAGATAGTACCATTTGAACAGTACAGCTTGAGTAATAAATGAAAGATGAACAAAATACTGTAGATCTCAAATAAATACCTACATTCTAGAAAAGTGGTTTTGGGTAGCAGGTGTTATGGCAAATATACAATTAGTAGTTCTGATTAGGAAAAGGGTTATGCAGAAATGTTATTGTGGCTTAGTACTTACTCTCCCACTAACATGAGATATTGCATTACTCAGTTTATACACTTTTAAAATCATGTACAATGTCTTAAAAACACAAAAGCAGAGAAAGTGGGTTTACAACATGCTCTCTTAACTTTGCTGCTATCTTTTAACTCTGTGCTTTCCATAGAACTGAACTATCAATTTGCCTTTCTAGTTCTTCCGATCTTTTGGGAGTGTGGTTTTCCAATGTTTCCCGGGATTCCATCTTATCATTCCTAGTGGAGAAAAAGCTTTAATTTTGCCCTTTTCCCCTCAGTGCTCTATGGCTTCAGACACAGCTTCACATTCTTTCTCTGTTTTAATTATTTGCCCATGCTATTTAATTTTCCTTGTCAAAATAATTAGGATGATTCTTTTCTATACTCTAGTAGTTTAAAGAACCATGGTTACCAAGTAACGATTGTCGTGGCATGATTACTGCTATATGATGTCATGTATTTGTTGAAGTTCCAGTCTTCCTAAGTCACTGGCAAGTGCGTTACTTCCCAGTGAGCAATGAATGGACTCGGGTTTGGCATGTTTGCGTCTCTAAAGATTTCTGGGTGTTCTTCCTCACAAAGAGATTTTACTCCAAATTTATCATGAAAACTATGAAAGGGTGTTTCGATTTGGTGGTTTAATCTCTCTCTCTCTCTCTCTCTCTCTCTCTCTCTCTCTCTCTCTCTCGTGTGTGTGTGTGTGTGTGTGTGTGTGTGTGTGTGTGTGTGTGTGTATTTCTGTGTCTGTTTTGAGACTAAATTGTAGTACAGGCTAGTTTCAAAGCTTTCAAATTCATGACCATCCTCAAGTCTCAGACTCTCAAATTGCTCGCATTGCAGGCTGCCACCACATCCAGCTTGGTTTGATTTATCTTAGCTGGTTTACTGTCCGATTGGCCTCTTTACTGTAGTGGTAGAGATTTTGGCAGAAATACATCTAAAGTTTTCATTCATTGTGGCCTTCTTTCTCAAACTATGGTTTTGTTTTGTTTTGTTTTAAAGATTTATTTATTATGTATACAGCATGTATGCCTGCATGCCAGAAGAGGGCACCAGATTTCATTACAGTTGTGACGGTTGTGAGCCACCATGTGGTTGCTGGGAGTTGAACTCATGACCTCTGGAAGAGCAGTCCGTGCTCTTAACTTCTGAGCCATCTCTCCAGCCCTCAAACTATGGTTTAAAGTCATCTGAAAGTCATTTCAGATGTCTGTCTGTGTGATTATTGGTGGATTGATTTATGCAGACTTATTTCTTACAGTTTTGGAAGCTAGGAAAAGCAAGCATAGGGAGTTGACAGGCTCTGTGTTTGGTGAGGACACTTTTCCTGTCTGTCAGATTTCTTCTCAATGTACTGTTACATGACAGAAATATCAGATGTTTACTAAAATGCAGGTTCCTGAGCTAAAGTTTACAACTGTTGGAGTGGAGTCTCTAAGGCTGGAGAGCCAAAAGTTCTAATGTAGCCAAGTTGTTCAGGGGAATCTACATACAATAAAATCTGAGAACATGGGACTGGAGAGATGGCTCAGGGATTAAGAGCAGTGGCTGCTCTTCCAGAGGTCCTGAGTTCAATTCCCAGCAACCAGCTGGTGGCTCACAACCATCTATAATAGGATCTGACTCCCTCTTCTGGCATGCAGGTATACATGCAGAGCACTCATATATAAATAAGTAAGATTGAAAAAAATAATCTGGGGCTGGAGAGATGGCTCAGAGGTTAAGAGCACTGACTGCTCTTCCAGAGGTCCTGAGTTCAATTCCCAGCAACCATATGGTAGCTCACAACCATCTATAATGAGATCTGGTGCCCTCTTCTGGCTTGCAGTCATACATGCTATATACATAAATAAATAAATCTTTAAAAAAAAAAATCTGAGAACACCTCACCTAAGAAATTCTCTCCTCCAACCCAGTGTCTAGTGCATTGATAGTGATTGTATAGCAAACTAATCTCTCCCATCCAGTAACAACAACCCCAACCAAAACCACAGAAAATTTGGTAGCAATGGGAGAGAACTGCAACAAGTGTTTCAAGAGACACTGGTATGGAGAAGCACAATTAAAAACAAAAACAAGGGGATTGGAGAGATGGCTCAGTGGTTAAGAGCACCAGCTGCTCTTCCAGAGGTCCTGAGTTCCATTCCCAGCAACCACATGGTGGCTCACAACCACCTGTAATGAGATCTGGTGCCCTCTTCTGGCCTGCAGGGACACATGCAGACAAAGCACTGTATACAGAATAAATAAATAAATCTTAAAAACAAAAACAAAAAAAAACCCCACAACTACTAAATTAATTATATGGTTTGCATTCTTAAAAAGAGGGAGGGCTGGGGAGATGCTTTGCTTGGCAAAGTATCTGCCACATAACTATGAGGACCAGAGTTTGGATGCCCAGCGCCCATGTAAAAAGCCAGGCACAGGCCACCTACCTACAACCTACAGGTTCCTCTCAAGGCCATATCCAACTTCTCTGCCCAGCCAGGTCCTACACCTATTGTGCCATCATGTAGAAGGGTGAGTCCACCTGGTCCTCTTCTCCTTTTCATGTGCCTTCTCCAGCCGCCAGATCTAGTCTAGGTCCCACATCCAATGCCCTGACCTAGTCAGAGCAGCTCTTCTGGCACTACCACCAAACTCTAGGCTTGGACCAGAATACCCATTCTTGCCTGCCAACCCAGCGCCCTGTGTCCACCAGATTTCAATCCACCTAAAGCATATCCAACCTTCAAGTGCAACCTGGCTGCCAAGTCCTGTGTTCTGTCCCAGCTTGCTGTGTCCATATCAAACAGAGAACTAACAAAAATAGTACACATGACAGGATCTCATCACAAAAAAGTATAAATAATATGAAAGATCAAGGCACCCCCTCCCCCCACCGAAGTCCACTGTTCTTATAGAAATGTTCTCCAATTGTCTTACTTAGGGTTTCTATTGCTGTGAAGAGACGCCATGACCATGGCAACTCTTATAAAAGAAAACATTTCATTGGGGTGGCTTACAGTTTCAGAGGTTTAGTCCATTATCATCATGGCGGGACACGGTGGCATGCAGTCTTGTTGCTAGAGAAGTTCTACATCTTGATCCACAGGCAACAGGAAGTGAACTGTCTTCCACACTGGAAATAGCTTGACTATAGGAGACCTCAAAGCCCAGTCCCAGTGACACACTTCCTCCAACAAGGCCACACCTCCCAGTAGTGCCACTCCCTGTGAGCTTATGGGGGCCAATTACATTCAAACTACCACATCAATGAAAATCACCTAGATGAACCCCAGGACCCACAGAGTTTAAAAGAATAATCATAAATTTAATCAAAGAATTCAAGGAGGGGGCTGGAGAGATGGCTCAGAGGTTAAGAGCACTGGTTGCTCTTCCAGAGGTTATGAGTTCAACTCCCAGCAACCATATGGTGGCTCACAAACATCTGTAATGATATCTAGTGCCCTCTTCTGACCTGCAGGGGCACATGCAGACAGAACACTGTATACATAATAAATAAATAAATCTTAAAAAAAAAACAAAACAAAACTCAAGGAGTTTGAAGAACATTAAAAAAACAAACAAAAAACAGCTCAATTAACTTAAAAAGAGAATGCTCTAAATATAATAAGAATAAATGCTCTGTGAGTTCGAGGCCAGCCTGGTCTACAAAGTGAGTTCGAGAACAGGCTCCAAAAGCTACACAGAGCAACGCTGTCTCGAAAAACCAAAAAAGAAAAAAAAAAAAAGAAAGAAAAAAAAAGAAAGAAAAGACAAAAGAAAAAAGAAAAAAAAATGCTTAAAGTTTGGCAGTGGTGGTGAATGTCTTTAATTCCAGCACTCAGGAAGCAGAGGCAGGAGTTTCTCTATGAGTTCAAAACCAGCCTGATCTATAGAGTGCATTCCATGACAGCTAGGACTATACTGAGAAACCCTGTCTCAAGAAAACAGAAAAAAAGGAACTGGAGAGATGGTTCAGAGGTTAAGAGCACTGCTTGCTCTTCCAAAAGTCCTGAGTTCAATTCCCAGCAACCACATGATGGCTCACAACCATCTGTAATGAGATCTGGTGCCCTCTTCTGGCCTGCAGGGATACGTGCAGACAGAACACTGTATATATAATAAATAAATCATTTTAAAAAATCGTTTTTTAAAAGAAAACAGAAGCCGGGCGTTGGTGGCGCACGCCTTTAATCCCAGCACTCGGGAGGCAGAGGCAGGTGGATCTTTGTGAGTTCGAGGCCAGCCTGATCTACAGAGTGAGATCCAGGAAAGGCGCAAAGCTACACAGAGAAACCCTGTCTCAAAAAACAAAAAACAAAAAACAAAAAAAAAAAAAAAAAAAGAAAACAGAAAAAAAAAAGAA
>CABHPP010148930.1:21858-45524 GCA_902168425.1 Peromyscus attwateri | reverse complement strand
TGACTTCTCCTGGGGAGACTATTTACCCCAGATCCAAATGATTCTGTCCCAGTCTGTCTGGATGAACTAACGGCTTTGTGGTGGTTATTTACAAAACACAGACCGCTCAAGGGCAGTCCCACCACTGGGAAGTCCCCCACACAACTCACGGACAACTCTACTCAGAGTCTCTGCCGGACAATCATGTGCCCCTTGTGTGACCTCAGGGAAGGGAGGGGCCTTGTGAGCCTTAGGAGTCTCAGGCCCCCCCTCACTAGAGTATGCAAACAGGAAGGATCTGCTGAGAGCTTCATGCAGGTACCACAGCTGCCCTGACCCGAGAGGGCAATGATCATGTCCAACCCGGAGGAACAGCTACATAGCAACATCGAAAATGAACACAGACAAATTAGTCGTCAACATTTAACACGTCTGTGCTCAACTGATGAAGCGAAAATGCAACCTCCAGAATGGGAGAAAACACTTGAAAACTGAGGAGGGATTGACATTATAATACTGATAAGATATAACATTAGTGTTATACATACTATTAATACACATATATATTCAAGATATATAAAGAGTTCCTACAACTTAGCAGTAGCAGTGAAAGAGATGACCTGAATTTTAAGGCAGGCAGAAGATTTGAATAGACATCTCGTGAAAGAAAGAAAAAAAGAAAAAAAAAAAGAAAGAAAAAAAAAAAAAAAGAGAGAGAGAGTGAGAGGGAGGGAGGGAGGGAGGGAGGGAGGGAGGGAGGGAGGGAGGAAGGAAGGAAGGAAGGAAGGAAGGAAGGAAGGAAGGAAGGAAGAGGCCATTGTCTCTAATAAGTAGGGAAATGCAAATTGAAACTACAATGAAATATTTCCTCTACCCAATTAGGATAGTTACTACAGAGAAAATTAGAGAACAGCAAGTATGGGTAGGCTGTGGAGACACCCTTGGGCACTGTTGGGGGGACAGCAGAATGCCATAGCTGCTATGATAAATGGGATGATGGCATCTCAAACAAAATTAAAAGTGGAAATTACCATACAGTGCATAAGCTCTGCCTCTGTACATACATGTGAAAGAACCTCAGAAAGATGATTGCACACCCATGCCCACCGCAATACTGTCCGGAACAGCCCAGGAGTAGAAGCAACCCGAGTGTCTATTGGTGGATAGATGGAGAAATGAAACATGACGTACCATACAGTAGAATATAGTTTAGCTTCAAAGAAGGAAGACATTCTGACACATGCTACCACATGGATGAAATCTGAATACATTCTCAGTGGGGAAAAGTCACAAAAGACAAAAGCTATATGATTCTACTTGGATGGGGTAGTAAAATTCATCTGGAGAGACAGTACAGGAATTATTTCCAGGGGCTGGAGAAAGAGTAAATGGAAAGCTGGTATTTGAATTTATTTTTAAGACAAGATCTCACATATCCCAGGCTTAGCCTTGCTATGGAGTGGAGGATGACTGCGAAGTTCTGATCCTCCTGCTTGAACCCCCTACTTGCCATCTGGAGGCCTCTGGGCTATGCTGGCGGACAATGGGCAGAGCCGCTCCTCCATACAGAACTGCGAGGAAGTCAAGCGTATAACTTGGGACTCCTTCACGCCTCCCTGGGCCCCAGGCCTTGGCTTGTAAGCTGGGTTTACAGATTCTGGGCAATCGGGAGAACAATGTTTCCAGAAGCGCTGGTCAGGTGGAAGAGCAGAGAAGGGCCGAATGGTTCAGGTGTGGTGTGGAGGGAAGAGAGAGACAGGCAATCCCGCTAGGAGAAGAAACCCAGACGGTAAACAAACAAGGCTGGGTGGACCGAGACCAAATAACGTGGACGGCTCAGCGGTCATGGAACATGCTAGAGCTGACAGGTCCTTCTCTCTCTGTGCCCAGGGACCAAAACTTTCCACTAAGGACAGAGCGTTTGGAGACAGCGTGACATAGCCCTCCCAAGACAAAGCCAGAAAGTCCAAGACTATAGTGACCATGACCCACAGGCTTAACCTCAACAAGGAGCCTCATTCTTGGAGGGTTGTAACCAGGCCTTGTGGGGAGGCCACTCCAGATCCCCAAACTACAACAACCGCAGAGGCACCCAGGACCACAAAATCTATCCACTCTGCCCACAAGGCTCTGTCAAGCCCCATGTGTACCCCACATGGGACTGTAGTGTCTACTTGACTCTCTGGTGCCACTTCCGCTTCCGGTCTTTGCTCACAGTGGAGCCTCAGAGCTGAGTGTAATGAACACAGTGTAATGGAAGAGGGGAGGGGTGCATCCATTGTTCATAAACTAAGACTCCACTGATTTTAATCCAGGGAAGTCTTCCCCTCAAAGACTGAAAGTCTGGGAACTTTATCCAGACCCAAAAGCGGGGCCTGGGCATTGGAGACATTTGCATTGCTCATTGAGAATCTCGGCCCCTGGGGCTAGAGAGATGGCCCAACAGTTAAGGGCAATTGCTGCTCTTGCAAAGGATCCAGATTTGATTCCCAGCATCCACATTGCAGCTTTTGACCCATCCACTGTAACAGTTTCAGAGGATCTCATGCCTTCTTCTGATCTCCCAGGCATGCATGTGGTACACATATATACATGCAGGCAAAACACTCATACACATAAAATAAACATCTTTATAAAAAACTTAAAAAAGAGAGAGAATCAGCCGGGCGGTGGTGGCCCACGCCTTTAATCCCAGCACTTGGGAGGCAGAGACAGGCGGATCTCTGTGAGTTCGAGGCCAGCCTGGGCTACTAAGTGAGTTCCAGGAAAGGCGCAAAGCTACACAGAGAAACCCTGTCTCGAAAAACCAAAAAAAAAAAAAGAGAGAGAGAGAGAGAGAGAGAGAGAGAGAGAGAGAGAGAGAGAATCATTGCCCTGTCAATCAAAGGTTCTCATGAAGTAGAATAAGGGTCAGCAGAGGTCACTGAGTTTTATAAATGTAGATCTGAGCAAATAAAACATTTGGGAAAAGAAATATAAAAAGTAATGCCTTGGATTGGGGATGTAGTATGTATTTGCCTGGTATAACCAAGTCTCTGGGTTCAATTCCCAGTAAAACACACACACACACACACACACACACACACACACACACACACACACTCTAAAGGGATCTAAAATAGGATCAATTAGCAGATGATTCAATAAACAAACTGTGGTAAACAATAAATAGTAATCTATCTTCAGAATAAAGGAGAATGACCCATGCTGCAATATGAGTGAATCTTAGAGATGTTAAGATGTATGAAATAAGCCAGTCACACACACACACACACACACACACACACACACACACACACAGTGTCACTATACAAGCCATGTAGATCTGTCAAATTCATAGAGACAGAAAGTAGACCGACAGTCACCTGGACCTATAGGAATGGAGAGCTGCTGTTTGATTAATATAGAGTTTCCATTTTAGAAATAAAAAAAAAGTTGTAGAGATGGATGAATGGGTTGTTTGCACAGTAATGTTCATGAGCTTATTGCAACCAAGGTGTAAACCTTAAAGGGTTGAAATGCTAAGTTGTATGACATGTTTATCTTACCATGACTTTATACATCTTTTAGAAATATACTTAATGAAAGATGAATAAGGCCTGTGTGCTGATCACTTCCTGTTTACCCTGTTGGTGAAGGAACCACCTTCACGTTCCCCCAAAGAATATGAGACAGTTACACCTAACACCCAGCACTGGAAAGATGTGATGATAAACGTTGAGTTGCTACATGGTCTCACAGCTCAATGTGGGAAGAATACCAAATGTCACTCAGGGCCCTCCAGGTGTCATACTGGAGAACAAAGAGAAACAGCCGAGTTATGGGCAACAGCTGCTGCTCTGCAGTGACATGAGAATGGGGTGGCCTGTTGAGTGGATGTGGTCAGTTTGCTTGAATTATGCTGTAGTCTGGTCAAAAATGGATGTCTGAGGATCTAATAGGTTATAGCTAACAGGGAACTGGCCACATGGAGGCTCTTTCTTTTTTTAATTTGTGGGGCATCTGTTTGGTGAGGGCAAAAGAGCTCATGGTGAGGACTTTGGGGCCTCATGAAGCTCAAAGATGTCAAGATAAAATTTGAAGTTGAAATTGAAGGTTCCACAATACAACTGAAACTTTATAGACTACAAAACACTGCTAAGACAAATTAAAGAAAACCTAAAAAAATGGGGAGATGTGCCATATTCATGGATGGGGATACTTGGGTGTTGCTAAAATGCCAATTTATCAAATGTTTCAACTCAATCACCATAAAACCAAAGACTTTTTTTTGAAACTGTTAATGTGATTTTCAAATTTATGTGGGCAATTGACCTCAAGTAGCCCAAACACTTTAAATGGAGGCACTTTGCTGTTGAAAAGTTAGCTCAGTGGTGGAGTGCGCCTGGCATGTGCAAGGCCCCTGGGTCAATTCCGAGCCTATGGGAGGGAAAGAAGAGGGGGAGGGAGAGACATTTAATTTCGAGTCAAACTATAAAATCTAAGATTGTCTTAGTCAAGGGCATGTGATGTCGCTGCATGAACGGACATTAGCACAGCAGAGGAGAGTACAGAAGTAGACCTTACGTGTTGACTTCTACCTAAAGTGCTGGTTCAGCACGGGGGTAGAAATCCAACAAACAGTACCAAATATTTGTGGTCGTGGGGGATATAACTATATCGCACACTGGAATTAACTCCAAAATGAACCATCATGCACATAAAAGTATTTCTTTTAAAACTATAGAACATCTTAGCCAGGCGGTGGTGGCGCATGCCTTTAATCCCAGCACTCAGGAGGCAGAGGCAGGCGGATCTCTGTGAGTTCGAGGCCAGCCTGGGCTACCAAGTGAGTTCCAGGAAAGGCACAAAGCTACACAGAGAAACCCTGTCTCGAAAAACCAAAAAAAAAACAAAACTATAGAACATCTCAAAGAAAACAGAAGATGGACTGGCAAAATGTCAGTAGGTAAAGGAAAGGGTGAATGAAATGGGAGGAACAGTAAAATCCAGTTGAGCAGAAGACATTGCCTTAAAACAGTAGTAACTGATTAGTTTGCAGTTTTGGAGGCCAGACATCCAAAATCAAAGTGTTGCCAAGGCCACACTGCCCTGACACTGGAAGAGAGCTTTTCCCATCATTTGTGCAAAGCCATGTGCCAGTCATGCCAATAAGATTCGGCCCTTCAATAAGGCGCCCTGGGGATGATGTCTCATTGTGGTGAAGGAGCTGGCTGTGCGTGCCAGTGAACTGAGTTAGATTCCCGAGCCCACTTAAAGCAGAGGCGGAAAGTGACAACCCACTCCACAAAGCTGTCCTCTGACCTCCATACACATACCATGGCTTGTGTGCATGTACACGCACAACCAATAAATAAACTTCTAAAAAGAAAGTTGTTGTGGGTTTTTTTGGTTTTTTGTTTGTTTGTTTGTTTGTTTGTTTTGTTTGTTTTAAGGCACACAAGGCCAGCTCTCCTGTAGAGAGTCAGATTGGGAGGGAATTCCTTTCTCTGGACCACTGTCTTCAGGCCCTATCTACAACTCCAGTCAGACCTTCATGATCCCAGGTCTTAGCATCTTTAACATGACTCTGTGGTCCTATGCTGTTTTGTGTTCTGATCCTGGTTTGTTATGAATTTATACTTACTCTCCAAGGTGGCCCTGCCCTGCCCTGGACAGGCATCCGAGGTGGGTGGACTTTCTTCTACAACCTGGACCCTAATTCTCATCTCCAATTGCCACCCCTGCCTCTAGACTCAGTTCTTAAACTTGGAGGGAGGGGGCCAGGTCAGGACCTCAGGAACTCTCTGGAGCAAGAGTGAAGCAATGTAAAGCTTCCTCAGACTCTGGTTCCAGCACAACCATCTGCACTGAGACCGCAGGTCTTGTAGAAGAGAGAAATCTTGGACTCTCTGGCCTTGATTTTTCTGTCTTCCAGTGAGCTGGCTGGCTTCTCTCCATCACTCCTCATTTGGTGAGGGAGAAAGAACAGACTCACTGGTACCAGGCACACTGCGTGATCAGTGAAGCTGAACCCGGGAACCCCGATGACACCTCCCCACTTCTGGGCCTGTGTCCATCCCACTGGCCAACCGCCAAAGGGTCTTAACGTGCTGCATTCATTTCCCAGTGTTCTGACATAAGCATCTTAAGTAGAAAAGGATTCATTTGGGCTCTCAGTCTGAGGGAGCACAGTCCATCATGGCGGGGAAGGCACGGCAGTAGGAATGCGAGGTCGCTGGTCACATGCCTGTCACCTGAAAGCAGAGGGTAGGTGGTGACTGCTGGTGTGCCACTTACTTTCTCCTCTTTATTTAGCCTAGGGCTCCAGCTCATGCAATGGCATCATCCTCACTCAGGCTGGCTCTTCTCTTCTCAGCCAAACTCTAGGTGATTCCAGATCCCATCAAACTGACAAGACTAACCATCCCACATGGAAAGGATGTGATAACCTCTGGGAACCACACCAACTAACCTCCCTCTGTGGGTTCCAAGATTTGTCTCAGGATTTGAGGAATAAAGGCGTGGACCAGAAACAGGATCAATTTCCCAGTGCTAAGAGGTGACCGGGAAAGCACCTTGATTCTACCTCGGTATCCCAAGGACCTAGACCCAGATCATAAATGTAGCCACCAGGTCCCGAAGGCCTTTTCTGGGGAGGAGCAACCATGAGGAGGTTGTTCTCTCCTCTCTTTCCTGAAGAGTAGGTCTCGGCCTCAGGACACTAAATGGGAATCCACCAGGTATGCGGGACACCATCAGGATGTGCCAGGCTCTTTGGTGCAAGAACCTAGTGGGCACCAGTATGACATCCCTCATCCACTCTGAGTGACTCTAGTGGCAGATTCAGGTGAAGCTGTTACAGTCAGGAAAGCCCTGGCTGGAGACTGACTACTGGAGAGAGCTGTGAGGTGTGCCTTCAGGCTCGGGGCCCCAGCTCTTCCTGCCAGGATTGACTGAAAACTGCTTTCACCTTTCATGGTTTTTCATTGGCCAGGGAGAATTTCTGTCTCTGAGGCCTGAGCAGATGCCATACTGGAATGTCCTGTTAGCCTCACATCCCACTGAGCTCTAGGGTACGTCAGTTTCCCATCAACCCTCTTACTCTGCCCTCATGGAGAACATAAAGCTTCATGATTTTGTCCTTGCTTTACGCCAACCCCACTCAGCTACAGCCTCGGGTTGCAGTCCATGGTTTAAGCAACATCTCTGTCTGCCATCCCCAGATGGACATTGGCTGGCTGATGGCACCAAGGTTTCCCCATCTACCCTGGGCATCCCTATAAGTTCCTACTCCTGACCACACACTTTCCAGCATTTTTACAAAGCCCAAACTTGATCGTTTCCATCAAGTGGGCAGGAAAGGAAAGGGAACAACAAGTGTACGTTTGTAAGCACCTGTGAGAAACTCTCCTCACTCTGCATGGTGGGAAGACGCTAAACACACATAGAGCCATATTGTCTGCTACCAAATCTCACCTCTGCCACTCATTAACTGTGTGATCTTGGGCAAAGATTTGACCTCTCCATTTCCTTTAAAAACAAACAAACAACAAACAGGAATAATGTGTGATATTTACAAATCATGAAGTTGCTATGGTTACTGAATGAGTTTCTAAACATAAAGTGTTTAGCACGACCCCTAGCACACAGTACTCAATACATATGAGTAATTATGAGTCACTGTGAGCCTTGCCCTGTGGCAGACACACACAGGGGACACAAAACAGACAAATTTGTCCACTCGCTACTTGTTGGGAGATCGCATCTGTCTTATACTTGGACGGGATCCAGGCTATGTGTTCCTGCTGCCGTGAAGCCCACCGTCTAGTAAGATGGGGGACAAACACTGTAGATATTAACTGTGCTCTAAATGAGGGGAGGAAAAAAGAAGATGCCGGGACAGAGCGGGGTCAAAGAAAAGAGGAGGTCATGGAAGGTTGCTATTATTTACAGTACAATGAAGCGGTGGCGGTGCTCGGCCACATTACAGCAAGCATTATGGGAGACACCTGAGGGGACGGGTGAAGATGGGGAGAAATGAGGAGAAGGAGAGCGTGGGTGCTCGTGAGCAGAGAAGCAGTGAGACCTGCTAGTATACCTTCCAATGGGGGATACTGCGGCTCCCTTTTAGCGGGAGGCTGGAGGGCCAGTCACCAATATCAGATTCTGCTGGCTCCAGAACAGCTCTTGTCAGCCCTCACTCAAACACTTACAGCTCACTGCTTCTCATGATTGTCTTTCCCCCCGCCCCCCTCGTCCTGAATGGTGAGATGGAACAACCTAAGCCATACCTGGCAGTGTCCTTGAAGCCCTTCCTTTACCTGCACACGGGTCACAGAGCTTCTCTGGACTTGACATCACCCCAACCCCAAAGCTGTCACCATGTGCAACCTTTTGCCCATCGAAAACTTCTTTTCCCTGGCTCTGCAAAAGAGCCCTGCACTCGGTTCCACCCTCCTGAATGCTTAAGGGAAGTTCCTTGCCTGGTACCCTGAATAATGGGCGTTAACAGATTAGAAGCAAGATTGTAAAACATCAGTAGCGAACTTCTGCCCTCTGGGGTCCTCCCATTGTGCTGTAAGCCTGTATTTAAGACCTCCTCCCCCCTTAAATAAATGACATTCAGCATTTAAAATTAAAATATATATATATATATATAATATATAATTGAACGAATACTGTGAATGTAATCTATGAATACCACAAATGTGATTAATATCATGAGTGTAATTAATGAATATCATGAGTGTAATTTAAAAAATAAATAAATAAAGTAAAAAAAAAAAAGAGCCCTGCACTCCCTCCCCGCCAGTCATCCCATCCCCCACAACCACTGGGGTGACACCCAAACCAATAGCCACAGGTAAACGCGTCTCTCCCTGGGATGCAGAGTTAAATACACAATCACAGGGGTGTGACCTGGGTCCAGAATGGAAGGGACCTAGGTGCCAGGGATGACCAGTCCCTCAAGAATCCCCCTGGAAGCTCCTCCCTGGAGACACCCTTCCCTAGAATAGGCAAGGAGGGCTAGAAACACCCATATAAACAGCGCATCCACAAAACCCCACTGTCCCCAGGGTTTCCTCCCTCAGCTCTTGCTATTTTTATCTGGAGAGCGAGAAGGGGGTTGCCAGGCAGGGCCACGCCGCTGTTTATGTCTGAAATTTGAAAAGATGCACAGTGTACTTGGAAGAAGGCGTTGCAGGGAAAGGAATTTCAGAGGAGAATTTCAAACCTGCCAGGGTGAATAGGTGCCTTGTGTTCAGGCTTATGACTCTGGAAAAGCTACTCAAACCGTGGCATGAAGAGGGGCCACGGACGGGTGCAAATGTCCACGTGTGAGAGGTGGGTGGATGGAGACTCGGCTCACCTGGCTGAGAAGATCAACTGATTTCAGACTGGGGGTGCTTTGGGAGGAAGTCCTTGTGCCCCACCAATGGCACTTCTCTTCATGTCCCCCACGTTTACATTTGAGTATTTTTCTTGTTTCTTACCTCACCAGCCTCACTCAGTTCTTAGCAGTCTCCACTTCAGCTCCTTCTAATCAGTGAGTCATTTAGTATTGATTGTCTCGTCTACACAACTTTTTTGTTGGGCTCTCGGTCACTCTATCAATTCTCTGCTTCTTAATCACATTGTAAGGGTCCATTTCATAATTGTATAATCTTAGTAACACACATGAAACTTAGGTTCTGACCGGGGACTTCCATAAGTGCTACGCCATGACTATCTGTAGCTTGGGCTGGCTTCAAACTTACCATATAGTCAAGGCTGGCCTTGAACACTTGACCACTGTCTTTATTATCCCAATACTGGGATAACAGGTGTGTACCACCATGCCTGGTTGGTGTTCTTTGTTCAATCATGGGAAATAAGAAGTGGGAAAGGTTGTCACTAATGTGATCAAACACAGTTCAGCTGCATGAATACCATGTCTGCTTTCTTCATTCATCCTCAGAAGTTAAAGTGGCCTTGGCGTGGCTCTGTAGGTCCTAGGTCAGCCTGCATGTGGCTCTTGCTAGGTAGAGAGGCTCTCAGAAAGGTAGGAGATGAATGCTGAGGGGGGACTTCTACTTTGGTGTGACATTTAAGGCGGATCAGATCCCTAAGATCACAGTTCTATCGTGTTTCCTTGGGCCAGGGAGAGGGGTAAATGTTAAGAATCTCATTCTGTTGGCACCTGTGGCTGCAAACCTCAGAAAACACCTCAGGAACAAAAGAAGTTCTCAAGTGATATGATAGGACCCCAGCTCTAACACAGATTTGCCCCTCGTTAATACAACACTTGTATTTCCTTTGCCCTAGAACCTCTTCATTGGCATTGTGCTGGCTAGTTTTATGTCAACTTGAAACAAGCTAGAGTCATCAGAGAGGAGGGAGCCTCAATTGAGAAAACGCCTCCAGAAGACTGGGCTTTAGGCAAGCCTGTAGGGCATTTTCTTAATTAGCGATTGATGGGGGAGGACCCATTGTGGGTGGGAACATCCCTGGGCTGGTGGTCCCGCATTCTATAAGGAAGCAGGTGGAGCAAACCAGTAAGCAGCACCCCTCCATGGCCTCTGTATCAGCTCCCGCCTCCAGCTTCCTGCCCTGTTTGAGTTCCTGTCTTGACTTCCTTCAGTGGTGAACAGTGATGTGGAAGTGTGAGCCAAATAAACCCTTCCTCCCCACGTTGCTTTTGACCATGGTGTTTCCTCACAGCAATAGAAACCCTACCTAAGACAGCTATCACTTTCCTTGATATGGAAGGGTCTGTAAAATTCACTCTTTATATTTAAAAGACTCATAGTCTCCCCTTCCATCCTTCTCTCCCTCTCTCCCTCTCTCCATCCTTACATTCTGTTCAACATTTCTCGTTTATCTGTATTTTCTGCCTCTTCCATGTTCTCCCTTCATTACTGTGTTCAATCAGAATACAGCTCCGTATTTGTTGGGTAGAACTCAACATCCTCTGTTTATGTTTCAGGTTGGCTGTCTCCCTAGGTTCCAGACTCACACATCTCTGCCAGCTCAATGTCTCCTACATCACCTTCCACTTCTGAAACCCACCGTCTCTACAGTGAACTCACTGCCCTCTATATCACACACGTAGCCAGTCACCCCTTCCAGCCACCCTGATGCTATTCTGATCTCCCAGTCACCCCGGGTCAGAAGTTCAAAGCTCCTGTCCACTCCCGTCTCTTCCTGTCTGTCCTCCCTACCATCACCACAGCGGTACAGAGACACATGCTGCTCATCCTTCTGCGTGCTGATGGCATATTTAAATTTTTTCATTAGTGGTCATCTGATCTCCTCTAAAGTCCCAATCTTCAGTTTCTCAAAGAAAGAGAGCCCAGGTGGCTTCTAGTTCTACATAAACCATGTGATGTGATGATGGTGAGTCTGAGGTCCTGAATGGGGAGAGCTGGGTAGTGGTGGCCCCTGTGTGGGGGAGGCCTCACTCTTCTGTCTGCCTCCATTAGTGAAAGGACCATGATGCTCTCTACACACAGCGCACACAATAGCTATCCCAGTATTAGGAAAGGAAGGGAGGGTGGGACACAGTGCCTAACTTGCTACTGGGCATGTAGTATGTACTCGACAGACAGCTAACTACTAGCATGAGCTGGGTTTGGTGGTGAATTCCTGTCACCCTAGCAATCAGGGAGCTAAATCAGAAGGATCATGAGTTCAAGGCTAGCCTGGGCTACATAGTGAGACCCTGTTCAACAGAGAGAGAGGTGAGGAGGCAGGCAGGCGGGCCAGTGCTAACAAGTCAATATCCTGAGAATAACGGATAATCCTGTTTGACACTGCCATTTTCCCTTTACACAGTCTACGTTTTCTCCCTTTAAAGGACCACATGGGAAAAATCCAAGCACAGCAATAGCCACAACTAAAATGTCGAGGAACTGTAAGATGAAGTAAGTGCCAAGTTTCGTAAGGACAAGAGATATTTGCAGATGTGCATGTTAGTGGATCATCTTACTTATTATTCGATTTTATTTGGGTATTTGTTATTGCTATTGCTGTTGTTAAGACAGGAGCACAGGTAGCCTACACTGCCCTTGAACTCCTGATTCTCCTGCTTCAGCCCCTCCAGTGTCGAGGTTACAGACATGTGCCACCATTCGAAATTAGCAGACAGTTTGTATACCACTGAGTTGCTACCTGTACTTCCTATAGGTGGAGGTGTATATTTATACCACTTATACTCATGTTTTTCAGTGTGTATTTTGCATCTACATTATAATATGTAAAAATCTGTAACAGTCTTTTAAATAATTTCTTTTATTTTAAAAAAATTTCTTTCCTTTTACATTCCAATCCCTGTTCCCCTCCCTTCCCTTCTCTCACTCCCCCCTCTCCCCCCATCTCCTCTCATCCCACCCCAATTTCCTCCTCATAGAGGGTAAGGCCTCCCTTGGGTAGTCAACACAGGCTGACATACCAAGTTGGGGCCAGACCTAGCCCTTCCCTGCTGCATCAAGGCTGAGTAAGGCATTGCGCCATAGGGAATGGGCTCTAAAAAGTCAGTTTCTGTACCCTGGATAAGTCCTGGTCCCATTGCCAGAGGACCCACAAACACGTCAAGCCATGCAACTGTCACTCACATTCAGAGGGTCTAGTGTGGTCCCATGCAGGGTCCCCAGCTGTCAGTCCAGAGTCCATGAGCTCCCATTAGCTTGGGTCAGCTATTTCTGTGGTTTTTCCCATCATGATTCTGACACACACACACACACACACACACACACACACACACACACACACACCCCGCTTGCTCTTATAATTCTTCTTCCCTCTCTTCAACTGAACTCCAGGATCTTGGCCAAGTGCTTGCCTGTGGGTCTCTGCATCTGCTTCCACCAGTCACTGGATGTAGGTTCTATGATGACAATTAGGGTAGACACCGTCTAAGTGCAGGGGAAGGCTAGTTCAGGCACCCTCTCCACCACTGCTATGAGTCTTAGCTGGGGATAATCCTGTGAGTTCCTGGGGTTTTCCCTAACTGCAGATTTCTCCCCATCCCCTCACACTCTCTCAAGATATCTCTTTCATTGCTCTCCCTCACCATCTCTCCCCCAACTCGGCCATCTGGAGCCCTCGTGTTCCCACCTCCCATCCCCTCCGCTCTATACCCCAATCCTAGTTTACCCAGGAGATCTTAACCCTTTCCCCTTCCTGGGGTGATCCATGTGTGTCCCTCTTAGTGTCCTCCTCTTTACCTAGCTCCTCTGGGGTTGTGGGTTGTAGCCTGGTTATCCTTTGCTTTGCGTCTAACACCCGCTTATGAGTGAGTACATCCCGTGTTTGTCTTTCTGGGTCTGGGTTTATTTCAGAATAATTCAATGTTCATTGCTGAGAGAAGACAGGACAAGGGCTGGGTGGTCCAGCCCAAGAGAATCTGACGACTAGAATACAGGAGATAACAGCACAGAATCAGCTCAGGTCTAGGGTGTGGGAGGCAGTCCCTTAGGCTCCAGGGCAGAGGACAGAAGGGATCAGGCTCCCAAGAGCCACAGGGGCTGCCTACAAAGTGGGCAGCTCAGGACTACAGAACCTCAGTTGTCCGTCCCCAGACCTGCTTGGGAGATGATGACAATGAAGAAGATGATGAGGATGGTGGTGATACCACACAAGCCAAGACTACCTCACCCCACTCCGCCCTCTCCTACACATGGATTCTCAGTGGAAAATGGAGGACTACAGAGCCTCAGTCCTCCTCCCCTAGACAGACCTGGTTGGGGATGATGTTGGGGATGGTGTTGGGGATGCTACAGAAACCCAGTCAGCCATGGCCCACTCCGCCCCTCCCCACACATGGATTCTGAATAGTAAATACATGGAGGAGGCGTGAATAAAGCTCTTGTGGTGGTTTCCATTTATAAACGGCAGGGTTTTGCTGAAACACCAACCTACTATGAATTCAGGGAGAAACTGCAAACTAGGGCTTCCAAAAACACCAGTTTCCCTAAACATGCCCTTCTAGGTCTATGTCTTAAGTGACACAGAGTTTTCCTGTTCCCGTGTGTCATCATTGCACACAGACATGTGGGGGACTTGGAAGTGTTTCATTAAGTTAACCCCATGGTCTTTATTCTTAGAACCTTTTCCTCTTCAGTCGTCATTTGTACAGTGTTAAAGTAATAAAATGACACTTTCCAAACATGCCACTGGGGACCACGAGGCTCCGCTTCCTGGCCCAATTCTGGCCTGAGGAAGGTCTTATTATATTTCTATGCCCCTTGGCCTCCAGAAAAGATGGCAACCCCTACCTCTCATTCCAGCTGATGTTTATCATTACTGTGCTCTTATTTTTAACTTCTTTTACAAATGCAGAAAGCAATACACACACACACACACACACACACACACACACCCCAAAGGCAAAGCATTTACTGAGAGCAACTTATGAGGGTCTAGGAGAAAGGAGGAAATTGGTCAGGCTGCACCCAAAGCCAGTCCCTTCTCCAGGTCCAGGTACCCAGAGTCCACATCTTATTTTAACTCTCAAAATTCTCTGGGGTGCCTTCATTTACAGGTTGAAAACGAAGGTCCAAGGGGTTAAGAAACTTGCCCAAAATTTCTAAACAAAACTGAAATTTGCATCCCAGGCTGTCAGACATGTAAGGAATCACCCTGGTCCTTCACTGTTTTGTAGCTTAAGATAGACAGGACACCTTTTTCTTGTGGCCTACGTGAAAATAGTTTGATTCCATTTTGTTTTGTTTTATATTATTTATTTGTATGTAGGCATGGTATGTCTGGGTGATTGTGTATGGAGCTGTGTGTGTGTGTGTGTGTGTGTGTGTGTGTGTAGGCCAGTGGGCAATCATCACTCAAACATCTTCCACCTTGTTTTCTGAGACTGCCTCTTTTACTGGCATGGAACTCCCTGAGTAGGGAGGTTATCTGGTCAGTGAGCTCCAGGGATCCTAACCCTGGAATTGCAAGTGTGCCACATGCTTGGGTTTCATAGAGGGGTTCTGGAGAGTAAACACAGGTCCTTATGCCTGCACCCCAAACACTTCCCCCACTGAGCTGCCTCGGCAGCCCCAGTAGTCTGATTTTAATTATCTCCAAGTTTCAGTGCCAACCAGAAGGTGTGACAGTGCTCTGAAATGTGACCATCTTTGGTCACACAAGGAGGAGCTGAATGTTCAAGTGGTAAGAAGAATGAGCCACCTTTGCCCCACCTCCCCCAACTCGGCCAGTCCACACCTGTCATCAGCAGCCAGTCCTGGGAACTTTATTTCAGAGAGGCAGCCACAAGTAAGCATTGCCCAAGACCAAGGAACCCAGATGCAAACCTCCTTGGGAAAACAGTTAAGGACCCCGTAGCCTTGAGCTGTGAGAAGAGGCATGGAGAGGTCTAATGATAGCCCAATGCAGCTCACTAAGGATATTTGTCCCATATACCTGGGAGAGACTGTGTTGCTCCTAAGAGCCGAACTGGACTACTTACTGATGCTGAGACACTGGACAGATAGATCCCTGGAACTCTGTTAGTGGCTCAGACTCACACTTAGCAAGGCACTTACGTGGTGTCTCCCTGTAAGAAACAGAAGCAAATATTCTGTGGTGACACAGTTTGGTGCCCTGAGATATTGCCTGTATTCTAAGAGTCAATTTAGTGGAGAGTACAGGACAGTCACCAACATGCATCCAGCAATATTTATCCCCTGTTACACTATTATGTGTACTAGTTCAGGGGTGGCCTTCATGACCCATCAAACACAGTGGAGGTGACATGTGTGTGGCAAAGCTAAAAAGGATACAGAAGTATTTTGGTCCTGTCTGGCCTCTACATCATTTGCCACGGTGGGAGTCAGCCACCATGTCACGGGCACACTCAGCAGCTACAATAGGAGATCCCTATGGAGAAGAACCTGGGCTGCTCACCAATAGCCAGCCCCAAGCTGCAAATCATGTGAGCCAGCCACCTTAGCTGTGGGTCCCAAGCCTCTGGAAAGCTATCAGCTCACTGCAGCTGCACTGGCATCCAAATGTAACCTCATGAGACAATCCAAGCCAGAAATGCCCAGCTGAGTTTCTCCCAAATTCCTGACTGTAAGACCGCAAGCAATGGTACATGATGACTGCTGTTTTAAGCCACTAAATATGGGGAAGGTTTGTTACACCACCAGAACAACTAAAATATGGAACTATGCCGTCCTGGGAGGGCTGCCTCCAGGGTCCTGCTCTAGGCTCTGGCCCTAGGTGTAACTGAAGTTTTCCTGGTCCTGCCTGGCCCATGGTCAGGACAAATCTCTCTCGCCCACCAGTCCCACAGCCACTCTGACCCAAGTAAACACACAGAGACATATTACTTATAAACTGTATGGCCATGGCAGGCTTCTTGCTATCTAGTTTTTATATCTTAAATTAACCCATTTCTATTAATCTATACCTTGTCATGTGGCTTGTGGCTTACTGGCATCTTTACATATTGTTTCTCATGGTGGCGGCTGGCAACATCTCCTGACTCAGCCTTCCACTTCCCAGAATTCTCCTCTCTCTTTGTCCCGCCTATACTTCCTGCCTGGATACTGGCCAATCAGCACTTTATTTATTAACCAATCAGAGCAACACATTCACAGCATACAGCTATCCACAGCTCTTCCTCTTTTCTTTATTTTTTTTTCAAAAAGGAAGGTTTTAACTTTAGCATAGTAAAATTACATATAACAAAACAATTATCAAGCAAGAATTATAGTTATAATATCTAGTCTATTTATAATATCTAGTCTACTTGTATTTGGCAAAATTAAAGAAGATATGCTATCTATCCTGTATTTGTGAGTCTAAGGTTTCATATCTAACTTATCTCTAATCATAACTAAGGAAATTATAACTATCTAGTCTTCAACTACATCAAAGAACTCAAAAGGATATAATATTACCTGAGAAATGAGAGAAGGACGCAAGCAAATTTAGAGAGTCTTGCAGGGTAGACAGAGACAGCTGGCAGCCTGGACAGTCATCCAAAGTTCCTCTCTGTCCTTCTGGTTCTATACATTTGAGCCATCTTGCACTCTGTTTCACATGAGATAATGTTGGAAGTATAGTGTAGATGGGATAAGGAGAGAGGAGAATTCTGGGAAGTGGAAGGCTGAGTCAGGAGACGCTGCCAGCCACTGCCACCATGAGAAGATGTAAAGTACCATAAGCCACAAGCCATATGGCAACTTACAGATTAATAGAAATGGGTTAATTTCAGATGTAAGATCTAGATAGCAAAAAGCCTGAGCCATTAGGCCAAACAGTTTAAATAATATAAGCATCTGTGTGTTTATTTGAGTCTGAGTGGCTGCAGGAGCCGGGTGGACACAGGAATACTCCGGCTACACCTAGGCTCTATTCTCAGTAGAGCTGAACCTTGGGTGTGGTATGTTGGTGAGCTTATAGAAGGTTTGCGACTGAGAGCAATTGTAATCACACCACACCAAGATTCTGTGGAGAGGTGAGCTGAATGGATGAGGGTAATCATAAACAACAGCCAAGATGAAATCCCACTCATTCATCATACCAGGACAAGCCACAGGAGAGATGGGGTCACAGCGGTACAGGTGGAAAAGTTGCAGGCTCCGCCTTGGTGAGACTATCAGAGAGATGCAAAAAAAATGTAGGTTACACAAACTAAAAGCAAAGGATTCAGACAAAGGCGGCGCGCGCGCATGCGCGCGGGCACACACACACACACACACACACACACACACACACACACACACCAACAGGACTGAATTCCATTTTAAATCACTCTTTCATGGGCAATGCAGACTACCTTAATGAATATTTCTATGAACCACTCAAGACCTGTTGGTTGAGACATAAAAGAAAGGGTAGAAAGACCAAGGATGCGCAGTCCCAAAGAAGGAGATGCTGATGGAGACTGCACTGATTAAAATATGGAGGGACTTGCCATGCAGAAGAGGTTCAAGGGGCACAGACAGAGGGTGGAAACGGACCCACTTTATTCACTGCAGATTCCACACAAGACAAGAGCACAGGCTGCTCCATGACCCGAGGGCTTCCTAAATAGTAGAAATCATGAGAAAATGGGTCATGGCCTCTGAAGGGCAAACCCCACAGGCAAGTCTGAGCACAGTGTGCTGCCCAGCCTGTGGGGGTGTCATGGAAACAGCTGGCATGCTGTGAGAAGGGGTGCCTTCTGAGTTCCGTCAGAGCCCCTCACCACTCTGAGCATCTCCTTCTATGGTTCCGTGATTGCATGCACTGCTGAGTGATGTCATCGCCACACCTCTGCTTCAGCTAGTGTGTGAAATACCTGAGGACTCTTGGGGAAGTGAAGATTCTGAGTCAGAAGCTCTGGAGGGGGCCTGAGAGTCTGTGTTTCTCACAAGCTCCCAGCTGGCATGAGCGTCTGCGGACCACACACTGCAGAGAGAAGTCAGAACGTCACCAGTGACCGCAGGTGGAATCGGGTGGCTTGTCAGAGACACCGAGTGGCTGCAGAGTCGTTTGGAAAACTACAAAGTATTCTAGCAGAGAACAGGTGAACAGACTCAGAAAGACCGCCCGGCGAGTGGGACTCCTGGGTTGGGTGGGACAAGTGTCGAGGTGCCACTCAGGGCTTTCTCAAGTTGTGACCTTTGATTCTTGGAACCCATTCTTCCGAGTATCTGACTGAACATTAGCGTGGGCTGTCTGAATCCTCCAGAAGGCAGTGTGGTGTCCTATCCATCTGCCTCCACAGCCCCTTCACGGCCTGGGTGGCCTTAGAGTCTCAGTGTCTTAGTGTGTACCCGGGAGCCCATGGAGCCACAAAACATCAGGCAGGTACAAAATAGCGGCGGTCTTTTCATTAAAACTATTAGATGATCAGTAAACACGTGTTCCCTTCATTCCAAAGATGAATTATCTAGTGAATGTTTGTCCTTGGCTTGAGTTGCTCTTCATCAAGGCACCCCACAATGTGTGTCAGGTATGACCCCACTTTGCAGACAAGGAAAGTCTGTTGTCACCCAGAATATGACATGAGAAATGCATTGGAATTTAAGAAACTGGTATTTCCTCAAAAAGAACATTTTTAATTATTAATTAATTAATTTTTGTTTGGTTTTGTTTTTCGAGACAGGGCGGCCCTGGCTGTCTGATCTCACAGAGATCCGCCTGCCTCTGCCTCCCAAGTGCTGGGATCAAAGGCGTGTGTCACGCTGCCTGGCTTAACAAGCACTAATTTAAATTTTTAAAAAGGAGATTGATGTTTCTAGAAAGCACTTTTCCCCTGGCCCAGTAACTTATAAAGTTCCCTTCCATTCCTCTAACAAAGGAAGACACTATCGTCTGAGCGGTGTTGATTCCCTATGTGGCTGTGCCTTCGATGCTCTGGAACTTGCTGACTGTGACCCAGAGCAGCCAATGTTCAGGTAGAAAAGAAGACAGGCCAAGAATGGCCAGCCAACAGAACACCTGAGATGCAGCTCAGCTCTCAGACACTGAAGGTGGGCTAAGCAGCACAGCCCACCCTGGGCTGCACACACACACACACACACACCGTACTAGGGAGAAATAGAGAACGCCCTGGGTCAGGGCCAGTCCCAAAGACAGCTAGCCAGTGAGATACCCACACAATTCCAGCCTAGTCACCTTGAGGAAACTGAGGCACACCCCTTCTGACACTGCCATCAAGGAAAAACTCGGACAGTTCTCTCTGTACTGTGCAGTCTGTGAAGAACCCGCTTCTTGTCCCGTGAGAGGTTTGGGAGCTTTCCACCACTCTGCCTGAGGCCACCGAGTTTTAATGAGAAGCACACCAGCTTCCTCTCAAGGCCATCAGCAGTCCGAATCCCCAACCCCCAAAGATGCTGCAGCTTGACCAGCTGCTCCTGTGGCACAGAGGGGTGACCTTGGTTTGAAACTAGCCCCCAACTTGATGAGCAACTCCACCGCTTTCTGAACTCCATGGTATGAACATTGGAAGGTGAGGGGTGGTATTGTAGCATTTAACTTATTGGACGATTTAGAGAAATTAATATTACTGTATGTTGCAACTAGCTCATAGAGGGTATTCAGAGACTTAGTTTTTTTATTCTTTTCCCAGGAAACAAATTTATTAAAGAGTGCCGTAGAAGCGGTAGTAAATTCCTGCTTGAGATGTCCTTGGCCTATGCTGAGTTTTGAAGACCCCTAAGCCTTGTGCTTTGTGCCTCTGTGGCTGCTTCGTCTCTGTCTCCTCTCTCCGCCCTCCTCTATCGTCTCGGGGTACCCCACCCCCAAAACTTTCCAGTAATGCTCCATGAGGGTTCTTCCAAATCACAGCCCCAGAGTAGGGGGTCCTCCTGCGCAATCGCGCCCCTCTGGGTCTCATTTGCAAATCTCCCCCAGACGCCGGGGGAACCCTCGGCCTGCCACCCTGGCCACGCGAGCCGGGTGCTGCCGGCACTCTGCAGGCGCAGCCCTTCGGGGCCGCCTGGACTGCGGAGCTGCCGACCGCAATGCAGACGCGGGTCCTCCAGCGCTGCCGGCGCAGCTGTCCTCCGCGGGCCCCGGAGCTGCGGGGTCGGTGCTCCTCTCGTGCCCTGCGCTCCGGACGGCTTCCCCAGCTGAGCGCCGTCCCCAGCCCCGGTCCAGCACGCTCTGGACGCCTCTGCCTTCCCCTCCCCCTGCAGACCGGCCCCGGGGGTGGGGTTTCCCTGTGCGCTCGCCCCCTCCCACCCCCACCCCTCATGTGTGCCCACCCCTCCCCCGCCCGCCCCTATGTATGTGTCACCGCGCGCCATTCCCGCCCACCTACCTCCCCGCGGTGCCAGAGGGGGCTCACTGAGCTGAGGACGCGCGCAGCACCGCTCAAGGTCCCTCACTCTCTCTCCGCACCCTTGCCGGCTGGCATCTGACGCAGGTGCCAAGGGGGCTCCGGGCACCTTTCTGTGTCCCTTCCCTCTATCAACCCTGCTCCGCAACCCAGCCAGGTAGCTGCCACTGCGGCCACCGCCCGAGGGGACCTGCGGACAAGACGCCGGCGGGAGGAGGGGTGCGCAGGGCACCCCCCCGCGCAGAGCATCCCCGCTGCAGCGCAGCAAGACCCGGGGCTCTCAGCCCCCAGGAATCCCTAGCTGCCTCGCCAGCGTTACGGGACTGAAGTTCTTGGAGGAGCAAGTCCAACTCTTCAAGGTAAAGAAAGGTCTCCTCTCCAGAGGAGCTCTGTCCCAGGGCATCTGGGAATGCTGCTGCGGCCACGCGCCTATGTGCTGCGGGTGGTGTGCCTCGGTGTCCCTACTGGGTATGTGTGTTGGGGCTCAGGACCTCAGCTGCATGTGCACCGAAGTTGAGCAAACTCAGTTGCTGCTCTGAGTCAGATTGAATGGGAACACGTGGAGGGGCTCTCGCTCCTAGTACACGGGATTAAGAAAGACCAGAGCGTTTTTTCAAGTTTAAAGACTGGGGGCGCTAAACTGAAGTGTAGATGGAGAAGCAGTTTTAAAGCCAAGAAAATGTGGGTTCAAATCTCCCCAGACCCGTTCCTCTTGGCGCTCCATGAGGCTTTTTATCTTCCCTTGGGAAGGCCAAGTAGCCAGGGAATCAACAAAAAGTATGTGGACAGCAGGTCAGAGAGGCAGCGAATACCTGAGGAGAAATCAGAGAACTAGTAAGTCCACTCTGCTTGCTTCAGGGGTCCTGGGGCACCCAAAGCGGTAGGGAAAAGCTGGAAAGAGCTTGGCAGAACGTGAGACAGGGCTACTGAGCTGCTCTCAGGGCAGACCAGAGCCAAGCTCAGAAATGACTGCCTCTACCAAGATGGCATTTGTCAAGATGGAAAGGGGAGAGGAGACAGACGACTGTCCCAGGGCAGCTTTTCCATTTCTGGGCTTCTCTGCAACCCTTCCAGCTCTGGGGCTGGTGACAGCGTGTCAGTTAGCTGTGGGCGTGGAGGGCTGACTCCTTCAGGAGGAAGGCTCTGGCCCAAACTTTTCGGATATGCCGCTCTCCGCAGTTGGCAGCTGAGCCCTGGAGGGGGCACCCACTTGAGTTTCACTCCCAACCAAGCATTTCAGGTCCCAGGTGGCCGGGTGGGTGTGGTGACTCCAGTTCTGTGGTGTAGCAGCCCGAAGCAACTGGAGGAAGAACCTATGTGAGGTGTTCTTAACACGATGCCTTTGCCTGCGGATGTTGCAGTGGGTTGGTACCTGCAACGTTAGACCCTGGAAAACACCCATTTCATCTCTGGGGAAGGGAAGCTAGACCAGCTCAATGACTTTCTACAGGACATTGATTTAGGGACAAAGACAAGGATTAGGTCTAGATTTGTGAGGCCAAAATCAGTTCCTCAGCCTGACTTAAGGAACCAGGAGTCTCAGCTCTTCCTTACCTCTGGGTTACCATGACAAGGATTATCGAGTTGCTTATATATACCGGGCAAGGCTAGTTAGGGGACTCTGAAGATAGGAATGTTGGCCAGCCAGTCACCACCCCAAAGGAGATTCTATTCACCTAAATTAAACATAACACAATGAGCAACCCTTCCATCCCCATTTGAACCATTTTAGATAAAGGAATTATCAAAAGGGGAAAAATCTCTCTTAGAAATACTGGAATTCCTGAAGTTGTGTTGAATTTAAATATAATCATGCAGTGTTTCTCGTGCCAGGCCTGGTTTGTTCGTTCACTGTGTGCCTTCTCCAGAGTATCACTCAGAGGCCAGGCTCTGTGGTGGCCCAGCAGGCACCCAGTAAACAGCTAAGATGACCCAAGCAAAGGGTCAGCACCCACCCACCACCCAGAAAGTGCTTGGGGAGTGTTTGCTATTATTACTCGTTTTAATATGAAGGAATTGTACTTTCCTAAATTTTTCCATGAAGACCATACTTGATCATCTTCCTCCTGGGACTCTTTCTTTGGTGTTTAAAAGCCGTCATTATCTCTAGGCACTCAGGGTATCCTGAATACCTCCCCTCATCCCCCCGGCATTATTCTAACCTGGCATGCAAAGGCGGACCACAGCCCAAACAGCAAGGGGGCTCCAAGGGAGAACTCACCTCCTGAGACATAGGGAAGCAGATTAGGGTTCAAATCCCACCACTTAATGTTACCTGAGTTTGTTAAGGTTCTGAGCCTCCTTGAGGTTCAGTTTCCTGTCTCTAAAAAGGGCAAGAAGTGGGGGGGGGGGCTGCAGGAGTGGATTTCTCCAAAGATTAAAGGGCATAATGTGGGTGCCTTTTCAAACCCTCTACAGACATTGCAAACCTTAGTTCTCCTTTACTGGGTCGCAAATCACAAGCTCTGGGTAGTGCCAGTTTTGAATACTCTTAGAGACTGCCTGTCTCAAGTTTTGGTGTGGATTTTTTTAATGATACCTTTTAGAACTGGATCTTTCCCAGGCCCTGCTGGTTGGACATTTGGGGCGCCTTGGCTGAGCCTGGGGAAGCCCATAGACTTTGGCTTGGAGTGTCATTGTGAGTCCATAATGTGTACAAGATTTATCCAACCTCAAGCTGTAACTGTAACACTAGGTCGGCAGGGGCTTTAATGAAACAGTAGATAATATTATGCCTCCCATATAGTAAGGGCAAATATTATTTCTGGAAACTTTCATTTCTACTATGTGTTTTGCAGCCCTCTATGAGGGTATGTGTATTCATAATATATATGCAAATAGACATACATTTTATATTTGTACAATGTGTTTCTTGTTGCAAGTCCATAAAAATGTGGAAGGTATCAGCTGCAGCCCAGTGTGATGGTGTACTATATCTCAGCATTTGGAA
>CABHPP010148930.1:0-21758 GCA_902168425.1 Peromyscus attwateri | reverse complement strand
GAAAGAAAGAAAGAAAGAAAGAAAGAAAGAAAGAAAGAAAGAAAGAAAGAAAGAAAGAAAGAAAGAAAAAGAGGCAAGAAGACAAGACACCAAAAGCAAGGGTGTTTCTGTCTGAGAAATTCCTGCCTTGTGACTCCAGGTGGCAGGCACTGGAGTGTCCTTGCTGCAATTGTACCAACACCTAGCCAGACTGGAGGCAGCTAGAGGTAGAACCTGGGGACAGGGAAGAAAGACAAGTTCAGTAAAGAGAACTCTCAATGTCAGAGAGGAACCGAGATATTGGAAGACAGCCCTGAGTACAGGTATATAGGTAAGTGCTGTCTTGAGAAGAGGAGTAGGGTATAGAAACACATCATAGAGATAGGAGTGTTTCCTGCTGTCAGGGAATCATGCTCTGGGCTCCCGTGTCCCAGGAATATAGGAGGACGATCAATGCAGAGGTTCCTTTAAGGATGGCACCCCCCATTCCTGGACACTAACTGACTGGATGCCTGTTAGAAGAATCTGGAGAGAGGTGGGGACAAGCTGGAGAGAGAAGTGCAGGCAAGACGAGGACCGACCCAGAGGGGAAATTTGTAGGGAAACCGGTAAAACGGTTCCTTTTTTCAAAAGTTGAATCCAGGGCAAGAACGGAAATGGTTGAGTTTACTTTGAAAAACTCAGAGCCTCCTTGTATGCAGCTGTGTGTGTGTGTGTGTGTGTGTGTGTGTGTGTGTGTGTGTGTGTGTGTCTCGGAGGGCGGGCTGGCTCTGTGGGCTGGCTGGCTGGGGTGTGAGAGGCAACGCTGCTCCTTCAATGGCCTTACAGTGTATCCTAAAGAAGCTTTTTGTTAAACTTGTGAATAGGTGGATTGGGGGCTGTGAAGCTGGACATCACGAATTGGCTATTTGCTTACCTTTGAGGCTCCCTGTTTTTCCTTTTAAGACATCCAACCAGAAAAGGAGCCATGTCTCCTCAGGGGGAACTTTGGGAAGAGTGGGCTGCCTGTCTCCATAATTGATTTGAGTTGAGGAGCAAGAAGAGGAAAGAGACAGGGCTAGGCAGGTCTGCAGTGTCTAGCCTGGGGAAAACCCATCTTCGGCTTTCTGGTTTCTGCCTATCCGCAGACCATGGATGCTCAGGGTCTTCAAAGCCTGTAATGATCCTCATTTAAGAGATTTCCAAAGAGACTTAGGGAGGGGAAGGACTGATGTCGGGTCATCCCAGAACAGCCTCGTAAGGATCTGTATAGGAACCCAGAGCATCAGGATTTATCTAGAACATTACACATCCACAGCTACCATTCATTCATTACCAGTACTTGCTCCATTTTGGGCTCTGTGTTAGCTGATCCTGCCCCCTCTTCTTCAAGGTCTAACGAGAGCAGGAGCTGTTATCCAGTTGACCCTGGCCCCTCGTTTCTATAAAAGAGTGATTCTCAAGTGGGAACTCTTTTTTTTTTTTTGTCTCCCTCCCTAAACATGCTTGAAGCCATTTTCTGTTGTCACTATTTGAAAGGGGGATGCTACCCACATGCTGTGGAGAAAGGCCAGTGAAATTGACAAGCACTTTCTAATATACAGGATGGCACGCACACACACACACACACACACACACACATAGCACAAAATCCAAAATGTCACTAGTGCCAAAACTGAGAAAAAAAATGGCTCCAGACCTTCATTCCGTCCCTGGGTCAAGCCACAATAGAGTGAGACAATCAGAAGCTAGAGGGGGAGTCTGGTTAGCAACCAATAGCAAGCAACAAACGGGAAGTGAGGAGAAAGTAGGGCCTCAGCGGCCAATAGAAAGAACATGGCCCGCATGAAAGTTGAAACCTTAGCTGGGTGCCTATGCGATGTGCTTACCCCTCTGAGCCTGTTTCTGCATCCATGACATGGACACAGGCATTTCTGCACCTACGAAATGGACACGGACATTTCTGCGTCCATGACATGGACATGGACATTTCTGCACCTATGAAATGGACATCCAAGATAAAGCAAACACAGACGTTGGCACAAAGCAGACCTACAATAAAATCTCAGCCGTTATTATCTTTGAGGCTGTTCAAGGCCCTGCTATGGAAAGTTACAGCATCAGCAGGTGAGGACATGTGATCTCCAAGCCAAAGGTTTCTGTTTGCGGCTGGTTACCATAGCGATGTTTTCTGCTGGGGAAGGGGAGGGACTGTGTGGCATCAGCACCTCCCTCACATCCAGAGAGTGAGAAGGCCACTGGTGCTTGCTCTGGTGAGAAGCCAGAGGTGTCCAGGGTGGGTAGTGGAAACAATCCCAGACTTGGAGTCACAAGACACCAGCCCTGTGTGACAGAAACATCACCCCTCTGAACCTTGAGTTACTTATCTGTAAAATGGAGGTATACCAAGACCCTGAAAGAATCCACTGTCCGTGAAATCCCTTATAGGGTTGTCTGGAAACCAAGGCAGGAATTTCATATGTCTTATATCTAATTCAGTGCCAGGCACACATGATAGACTAGCTGAATGGATGAATTGAGTGAGTCAATGAACGAACGAGCACATGAGCAAACAGGCTACCATACTTTACATTTCTTTCTTGACAAAGAGACACCCAGATGGGCAATCCCCAACCCCTCAAAAAAAAAATGGCAGCCCCTGGTATCCAGTAAATTCTCTCTACTTATCTGGGAGGCAGCGCCCTCTAGAGCTCACCAAAGACACAGCAGTCGGATTCTGGTGGCTAGTGAGGGGGTCAGGGAAGCACCAGCGCGAAGGCCAGCCCAGCTCCAAAGAAGAAAACTTGAGTGGGGACCAGGAACTCCTTGCAAGCCTAGCCAAACCTCCACTTGGAGAAATGGAGTTACAATAAATTAAGGCCCCACTGGAAGCCACTTGACAAAGGGATGGACTTTGATAGCTCACCCAGTGTCCCTGAACCTGCCTTTTATAGGGTCCAAAGAAAATAAAGCAGGAAGGGTTTAGGTTATCACCACATCTCCTTCTTAATTAAGCTGGCAGGGGGGTGGAAAGGGGCATTTGAATGGAGGGGAGCTGCTTTTGGCACAGCCTCAGCTGCAAACAGACTTCTGCATCCTCTCCATTCCCCAGCCACCTGAAAAGCAATGTGAGCAGGAGACATCACAGAAGCACTGTGTCCTCCTACCAGAGCTCGGTCATCACCCGATGTGGTGACACAGGCCTCCAGCCCCAGCTCTCAAGACTGTAAGCTCCAGAGGACATTGAGTTTGAAGTCAGCCTAGACTAGGTAGCAAGATCTTGTCTTTTAAAAATGATGTAACTGAATTATCCGAGTGCTTGGCTGGCATGCACAATGCCCTGGGTTCCGTTGAGTGTGGCGGCACACACCTTCAATCCAAGCACTGGAGAGGTAGAAGCAGGAAGGTCAGGAGTTAGAGATCTTCCTCAGCTACATAGCAAATCTGAGAACAGCTTGGCTACGTGAGTTCCTATCTCAAAAAATAAAACAAAAACAAACAAACAAAAACCAAGGTGTGTGGAGAAGAGCCTAACCACAGACAGCCCTGGGGCCGCCCACCACCATCCACTCTTGATTCCCCTTCTGGCTCTACCCTCCATATCCTAACTGGCTGGCTCCAGGGTCACACTAAGGAATAAAGTCTTGTATAAGAGAAGTGTCTGAGCAGGGCATTCCAGGCTCTTAACCTACCTTAGAGCACATCTCTTCAGCCATCACCCTAGTCATATGGAAGAGGGTTTCCCCTCAGAGCCTGCACCCTTGGCTTGACACTCTTCATCAAGTCACCCCATCCCCACGCTTCATCTCCCAAGCCAGGGCTGCCTCACTTCCCAGTCTTCCTGCCTCTCCCTCTATGTGTGGATGGCTGAGGGGAACAGCTAGACTTTAGGACAACTCGAGGAGCTGGAGGATGTTGTCCAACTTGACCAGACACTGAAAGGGAACTGTTGTTGAGAGAAGCATAGCTTTTAGTTTGGGAATTAGACCCATCTAAGGAGCGGTTGACCATTGTAGATGGAGTCAACCTCCTCTGTGGGATGAACAGTGGTGACAGGAATCTGATTTTAAACATTATTGCTGGTGATTTTCCTAGCCTGAGCCTCTCATTGAGAGTCTGGTGGCTGATGGTGCAGTTCTGCTCTGCAGGGCAAGGGCAGAGACAAGAATTGCTTCGTCTGCTCCCTCTCTGAAGCCCGAGACAGGGCCTCACTTCCCGAACACAGCTGTTTTTGACCTTGGATTAAATAAGTACTTTTGTCCCTAGGAGCAAGGCAGAGGTTTCCCCAAAATGGCTTCTACAAAATATGCCTCATGGACAATGGGCAAAGTGTTCTAAAAAAGGGGGGGAGGGGGTGTCACCTCTCAGGGAAATTCGGAAATTAAGCAGGTCCCTTTCCCACCAGGCTTCTATCGGTGCCAGTGGGCTGGAATCTCCTTCAAGTCCTCAGGCAGAATGTGAACAACCAGCTCTCTCTTCCCACAGCAGATTGAGGGACTCAATCTCAAGAGATGCTGATCTGGCAGATCCGTGGGAGGAAAGGCGGCTGTGCTGGGTCCGGGGGGCAGGCCAGGGAAGAGACAGGCACAGTAGGTTGCCTAAAAATCCTCAGTCTCCAGCAGCTGGGAGTATAGCCCAGCTGGCAGAGTGCTTGCCTAGGATGCACAAAGCACTGGGTTTGATAATGCGTGCTTGTAATCCCAGCCAATCAGAGTCGGAGGACCAGAACTTCAAGGTCATCCTTGGTCACATAGTGAGATCAGCCTGGGCTATGTATGACTCTTTCTCAAAAACCCTCAGTCTCCTACCATCACTGGCCAGAAGCTCTCGCCATCCTCCTGTGGGCTGGGTCCAGCATCCTTTTCACACCAACCACCTTCTATTGAAGAGCCTGTGGAGGCTACACACTCCTTCTGTCTCCTCTTGCTGCCATTGTTTTCCAGACCTAAAGGGAAGAGGAGCATTCTGTGTGGTTTGTGAATGGGGATGGGGTGAGGAAGCCTCAAGCCAGTCCCTGCTGCAGAATTGAGGCCCCTCCAAGCCTCATAGCTGAGGCTGAACCCCGTCTGCTCCATTTCCCTCTTGAGTGACACCAGAGGCCACCTGTCTGTGGACAGCATCCCCAGGAGGTGAGCAGAGCTTCTGCAGCCCAGTAAAGAGGGGTCCTGCCTAACACTTGCCTCTATCACCCCATCCAGAGCATCACCATCATCCAGACCCACAGGGTCCAGCCAGGAGCTCCTTCACCATGTCTCAAGGCATCTGCTCCCAATAGCTTCACTCTGAGATACCCACTTGGTTCCCCAAGCCAACCCACATTGGCTTCTGTAGCTTCTTTTGATATTTTAGTAGAGTCGTCCATTCCTCTAGGACCAGGTTGCTCACTGTGGCCTTCTCCATTCCTGGGGGACAGGACTGGCTGGGGTAAGGATGAGAAGGGCTATAACCAAGGAAAATCTTGGCCCTGGGTTATGGCCTGAGCTTGGTAGACTTTCTCTGAGCCTTCCCACTGCCCTCCTCTTGGGAACTACACTACCATCTCAGGTACTTAGGGGCTCCTGGTCTACCAGAAGCTAAACTGGGAAGATGCTCCTCTGCCAAATAAGGCTCCAGTAACGTGTGATGGCTGGAAAGAGGTAGCTGATGCCCCTGGCTCCTTAGGCACCAAAAGCCCTGTGTGAAATGATCCATCCTTAGGTGTACGCAGCAATCAATCGATCAAGGCCATCTATATAACACTTCTCAGCACGGCATTGCAGAAACTCCCAAAGGACCTGAGAGTGGGTCTGTCATACATGCTGTTAGGCCCAAGCCTCTTCTGGAGCCCATGGATGCCCACAGGAGCCTGGCATGGTGGTGCATGGCTTTAATCCCAGCACTCGAGAGCAGAGGCAGGTGGATCTCTGTGAGTCCCAGGCCAGCCTGATCCACAGAGAGAGTTCCAGGCCAGAGCTGTTATACATAGAAACCTTGTCTCAAATCATCATCATCATCATCATCATCATCATCATCATCATCATCAAAAACAAACAAACAAAAAGCCAGACATGCCCACTCAGTCTCATTTCCCATACCCCACTGGCCACTGGGCTCCTATTCTGGCCTCAGTGCCCCGCCCTCTGTTCTGCAGCCTACATGCTCCTCCCACTTGGTTATTCAGGTTCACATGTTACTTTCATTTTGGCCACCCCATTCAAAGAAGACAAATACTCCTGCTCTCATGCCCTGGCTACTCTTTTACTGTGGCTTTTGTAGCTGATCGTTGTTTGCAAGTTTCTTTGACTCTGTGCCCTTCCACACCCTGTCATATGATGGACAAACACCCTCCACCCAGTGCTTTGAAAACTCCAGGGAATCTGCAATGCGGGAAGCCTATGATACCCCCACATGAGTCACAGAGGTTCATGGAGAGAGAGGAACAGTTGATAATTTGGGGGATCCCTCTGTCAGACTCTATCAGGACCGCCCTAGTTTTCTGTCTTTTGAAAGCCACTAATAAGGTGTATTCTATTCTTGTAATAGTTAAGAAAACTAGGACCAGGAAAGAATGTTTCCCCTGCCTAGCCAGAGCTCAGGGACTTCGCACAGCCACCTGGGACATGTTCTGCCATCAATGGGGGGCACCAATGACTCAAAGAAGAGAGGGGTGGCCACCTCCGTACTCCAGCAGTCTCCTTCCCAGATGCCCTTAGCAGCTCCTACTGACTCAGCAACACAGGAAGCAGCTGTTCTAAGGGGTCATTTGTACTTTCACATCATTACCACCTCTGGGGCTCGGGTTCTATCCCTGGGCAATTCCACATGTGCCGTGGATCATTTTCCTTTGATAGTTTTTCCATCTTGTGAGCTCAGGGTCCCTGTGCCATCTGTGGACGTGGCAGATAGGAAGCAAGCCAGGTGCTTAGACCAAGAAGGAGATAGGGCATGGTTCACAAAAGAATCCTCAAGGCCACTATCATCCAAACATGGGTGAGGTAGAGAGGTTCCAAGCCCAGCATGGCCTCCACCAGCAGTGACGATTCATCACACTGTACCCCCAGCTCCTTATCTATGGATTGGGTATAATCACTTGCCCCTTGTGTAGTAGGGTGAAATGAGGTGATGCAACTAAGCCACGGTACTCACAGAGCAGATGTTCGCCAAGCTCCAGCTGCAGTTAACCCCGAAGGGCCTCATTCTTGGTATCTCGGCTGTCTCTGATGGCCCAAGCTGAACTGATTTCTTGCCCGCTCAGGCTCTTAAGACAGTCTAACCATCTTAGAATATAGCAGAAGTGCTCTATGCATTCTACCAGCCCAGGGCTAGCTGGGAACAGGTAGGTGGAAAAGCACGGTCTGGCTCCTGATAGGCCAGTGACTACAGCAGGCCTTGAACCCAGGCTCCCTACACTGCATAGTTCCAGAGGGTTCCACAGCAGTTAGCAGCTGGAACGGTCCAGTGAACAACTTTGCCCTTCCCCATCATCCTTGATGATCCTTTGCTCCTGCAGCTGTTCTCTTAGGAATGCGCTGCGGATGCTGCATTGCAAAAGATGGACTAGCGAGAATTCTGGTGCAGGCGCTGTCCCTACATTCAGCATGGCTGTGGCATCGGGAACTAAGTCAGCAGCAAAGGGTTGGTGGTGTTCTGGAAGTTGCCTCTGGCCCCCAGATTGCCCCCTTTCCCCCCTCTATCCTCTTCTCCAGGAACTGGGTGTTAGAGGATTCTAAGTGCCCCAGAAGAACATCAAGTTAAGGCAGCCGAGCATAGCTCTGCCTCTAACCAAAACCATGCCCTGTGTGAACCCCAGGGAGCGGGAGACTCTGGACCCAGATAAAACCAGTGCTTCACTTCTAGAGTTTTCCTTAATAAAAGGCAGAATCCAGATTAGGATCTAGTGTGTTTCTCTCTGCGTCTACAAAGAGCCCATGTGGTTCATCAGGGAGTCCCAAGGAAACAGGGAGGTTCCATAAACGCCCAAGAGCTAGAGAGCCTGTCTTAGAAAGTCCCAAAGATTGGGCTCTAGTAGAAAGGCTGATAGAAAGTTCCAGAAACAGCATGAAAAACAATCCAAAGACCAGAAAGTTTTGTCTCTACTGACAAAAGGAAAATGGTAGAAAGATTAGGTGTGATATAAAAAATAATGTAAGCCCCCCCCCCCCCATTCTCAGCAACTAAAAGTCAACTGCCAGGTAAAAAAGGAAAAAAAAAGTCCCTCTATTAAAAAAAAAAAAAAAAAAAAAAAAAAGAGTTGAAATCAGTCACAGCACTGTGATCAAAAGTTGCCCCTCCTGTTCATTCACATTGCGTGACAGTGTGCCACAAAGCTGGACAATTTAAACAATAGAAATGTATTGTCTCATAGTTCTAAGAGCTAGATGCTCTAAATCAAAGTGTCAAGAATGGACATATTCCTTCTAGAACCTGGAGGGAACCCCTCCCCCAGTGCCCTTCCGAGCTCAGAGGCCCATGGCATCCCCTGTATGGCTGCTGCATCACTGCTCTAGGCTCTGGCTCCAGGGTCTCATGCCAGTGTCTAGATATCCCCCTCTTATAAGGACATCAGTCATATTGCATTAAGGCTCCATCCCAGTGACCTCATCTGAACTTAATCACATCTGCAAAGACCCTGCTTCTTAATTAGCTCACATTCATAGTCACTGAGGGAGAGAATTTCAATATACCTGTTTGGGGGAGTATACCAGTCAGCATGTGATCCTCTTGATTGGCTTGCTACTATGGTTTAGACCTTTAAATCTAGATAATTAGAGGAAGTTCTATCTAGAGGGACAAGCATATTGTAATGCTCCCTGAAGACCGAGCAAGGACAGAAATACCTTTGTATGGTCTGATCTGATATCCCCATGTGCATATTGCCACCCCCATGAAGGATAGAGAGGAGAGAGAGAGAGAGAGAGAGAGAGAGAGAGAGAGAGAGAGTTTTCGTATATGTGCACACCTGCCTGAATTCCAGAGGTCAACTCTAGACGTCATTCCTTAGTTGCCAGCCAACTCCTTATTTGAGACAGGGTCTCTCATTGGCCTGGGGCTCATAGATTCAGCTATGCTGAGCCCCAGGGCTGTACCTGTCTCTATCTCTCCAGCACTGGGATTGCAACAGGTGCCAGCATACCTGGTTTGTTTGTTTGTTTGTTTGTTTGTTTGTTTTTCAGGTGGGTTCTGGGGCTTGAATTCAGGTTACCATGCATGAGCAACAAGCACTTTACCACCTGAGCTATCTCCCAGCCCAGAGTCCCAAGAGTCTTACCACGTAGAGTGCATACTTTCTCACCCATCAAGACCCTCTGTCCCCCACCGTCCCCAGCTGGCTACCACCTTGGCCACTGAAGAGCCAATTGGTTTTCACACAAACTCTTGTTCTCCTGATTGCCTTCCGGGTCTAGAATTGATTTCCTCCTGTGATTATATGGATTGCGAATTTTTCAAAGGTTTTAAAATTTTTATTTTATTTTTAGAAACTCTTTTCCCTGTCCAAACTAGTAAAGGGCAGTGTAGAAAGTTTGAGAAAGATAAACACTGGAGTGAAAGAATGAAATCTACTCTAAACTTTCGACCTCCAAGGTAACCAATGTCATGTTTCTATTTTTTTCTTTCCTATGACTATGTGTAAGAATAAAACGGGGTTGTGTCCTACGTGTTATCGTGTGGCTTACTTACACGCGTGAACATTTTTGCACGCATGCCAGTTTCTAGACTTGGGTGTTTTCTACCCCAGACTCCTTCCTGGTCACAGTAGGAGACATGATGAGAGGAATAGGAAGTTTGCCTTGTCCTCAGAGAAGCTGGTGGTGTGGGTGAGAGACCATCTGCTGGGAATTCTCCTCGGCAGCATGGTGCACGGAGTCCTAGCTATTGGTCCAAGACCTGCTGCTGATACTGTAACTGCCAGGGAATTTTTTTTCCAAGAAAAGAAAAAGAAAAAAAAAAAAAAAAAAAAAAAAACCTCACAGCTGCTACCATCCATTTCAAATGGATCCCAGGCTCAACTGAAGTACAGTTTCGTGTCATTGAGGTCTGCAGGGCTCCTCCTGATTTATATGTGTTCTCGTAAACCAGAGAGACCTAAACTGGCTGCTCTGAATTGGTCCTGGTTCCCTTGTTCTCCTGTGAGCATGCAATGCTGGGTGATAAGTATCTCTTACACCAAGTGGCCCTTAAAATAAACCAACTCATTCATACACTGCTGGGATAAGGAATCAATAGCCTGGCATCACAATGGAAGAAAGATGGGTTCTGCTGGACTCCTTGGCAGACAGCATGGGTGTCCCCAATATGGCACATGCCTAGGAGGTTTCTGAGGGAAATTTTTGATCAGCCTCCCTCTGCCTTTTGTGATGCTGTAGAGCCAATATCCACAAAGAAACAGCCTCTCTGTGGAATGAATGCGTGAGATGTCCCCTGCTGTGACTGCTCCTGAGAAGCAGCAGTATGTATGGCGCCTAAGAAGACCCTGTTCATGGGGAACAGGGAGTCTTCATTAGATATATAAGGGATTCCCGAGGACATGAAAGCTGTCCAACTGAGATAGGATGGGAGGAAATCTAGAAACTGTGTTGCGGGGAGGTGGGGGAGCTATTAATTTTCCTGTGCAGGAAGAGAGGAAGAGAGTCAAATTCACAGAGACAGAAAGTAAAGGATGCTTGCCAGGAGCTGGGAGGAGGGGGAAATATGGGGTGGTTGTTTAATCAATACAGACTTTCAATTCTGTAAGAAGAAAATGGTCCAGGAGATGAATGGAGCTAGTGGGAACTCAACAGGATGGCTACGTGAGGCTATTAATTTGTATCCTTAAAGTGGTTGAAATGATAAATTTTGTAATACATATTTTAACACAGTTCTGGGGGAATCATTAAAAAAAAAAGCAGGGCTAGAGATACAGTTCAGTTGGGAAAGTGCTTGCACACAAAAAGCCCTGGGTTCAATCCCCAGCACCACATAGACCAGGTGTGGAGGTTCACTCCTGTAACCCTAGGAGTGGAGGGTAACACCTGTAGCCCCAGTACTCGGGAGGTCGAGACAGGTAATCGCAAGTTCAAGGTCATTCTCAGCTACATTTTGAGGCCTAGACCAGCCTGAGTTGACCGAGTCTCTGTCTCAAAGTAAGATAAAATAAAATAAAGGGACAGGAAAGGTAGATTTGTCTATGAGCCCAACCTCAGGAATCAAACACCTTTTAAGAGACAGAGGCAACAGTGAGGAGTGGCAGACGTGATGTCCTGCTGAGAGGTTCTTGTACATTATAATCCTGACAGCCTCACGGAGGACAGTCACACAGCCAGGGCAGATCAGCCAGAGGATGAGGACATGCTGGAGACAGCTGGAAAAGGGAAATAGTTTGTGAGGACTTGTGGCTCTTCTCTGACTGCTCTGCTTCAAGCCCTGGTTCCAAGGTGTTCTGTGAGGGACTCAGAGATAAGGGCACAGGCCTTCCCTGCTCTGCATCTAGAGTTGCCTTGGTCCTCCAACTTTGAAACAACCAATCTGAGAACCCCATAGCAGACATTCAATGTGTCTCTCTTAATTTGTGGTCCTATCCCCTTTGGTGGTATTAAGAACGAAACACACACTGTTGAGAGTATTCTGCCCCAACATAATTCACTGTTTATTTTTAATTTTTATTTCATTTTATGTGTATGGGTATTTTGCCTGCATGTATGTCTGTGTACCATGTGTGTGCCTGGTGCCAGTGGAGGCCAGGAGAGGGTATCGGATCCCCTAAAACTGAAGTTCCAGATGGTTGTGAGCCACAGTGTTGGTGCTGGGAATCAAACCCAGGTCCTCTGGAAGAACAGCCAGTGCTCTTATGTGCTAAACCTCCTCTCCCGCCCCCTTCACCTCCATCCACGATGTAAACAACGTGGGGGTCTATGATACGGCTCAGCTGGTGAAACCGCTTGCCACCAGACCTGACAATCCGAGTTTATTCCCAGCTGGGATTCACAAGGTGAAAGGAGAGAAATGACTCTTGCAAGTTGTCCTCTGACCTCCACGTTCCTACTGTGGCAACTACACACACACACACACACACACACACACACACACACACACACACAAATAAGCAAACAAATAAATCCGGACAACACCTTCTCAAAGACACTTTGATGACCCTATTCAGCAGCACCTTCAGCCATACCCCCCTTGCATATGTGCTCAGAAGCAGGGAACTGGTTAGCATGTTTAATCCCTCTACAGTATCAGAACCATCTGATTTATACCCTGGCTCCGCTGCTCCTCCGATATGGGAGGTGAGGTCAGTCACCCCCTCGGAACCTCTATTGATTCTAAATTAGAACTGATGACAGTGAGCCGCTCCCAAGACTGCTTTCTGTTCAAGCTCCATTGTTTACCATACCTAACATGGGGTCCAGCCTCCATCTAGGGACACCCTGAGGGCAGAGTTGGGGTCATCCCCATGGAGGAGGAATAGCCAAGGATGAGTGAGATCCAGCGCCTGTCCCCCATGCAGTCTCCTTGCAGAGTCAAACAAACACTCCAGGCAGGATATGCTCCTGCTGTGATTAAGAACAATGGTGAACTTGATCGTGATAGCAGTTCTTTGGAGACTTCATGTCGGAGAGGCTACCAGGCAAAGATGGTATCCTACCTGTCTGTGTTATCCTCTCTGCCCACACCTGGGACTGGGTCATCCCCTAAAACACTGAGCCTTCCCAATGCCATGAAGTCCTTTCAGGGAAGCTCTTCAGGACCCAGCCCAGTGTGGTTTCTAACCTTACCGGATCCTACAGACTGATCCATCTGTGTGGAGCCTTTGGACTTGTACCGGAAGCTTGCCGATGGCGGATGCTTGATAAGGCAAAGAGGAAGGGAGGGAGCAAAGAAAACCCAGAGGGCCTTGGTACTTTCTGAATAAAAGGCAGCTATCCCTGACACACGAGGGCCGGAAAGCAGGCTCTTCCAAGAAGAGAGAGCAATGCCACCCTAGGGCCAACACGGGGTATGGAGGTCCTGCCCATGGTTGATCCATCCTGGATGAGACATGATGTGACTGACGGATCAGGGAAGAGTCCAGGAGTTTTGGTGGGATTGGTCATGTAGAAGTGGCTTGCCTCAGCCTCCAGTCCCTCCAGAAGTCAAGGTGATAGCTCATGGTACAAGCTCTCCAGCACAAATCTCCACCGTTAATGTAGACTGCCCACCTGGCCCAAGACCCCCAGGGAAACAGTGTCTCTTATCAGGCAGGGCATTCTTTTGTTGTTGTTTTTATTTCAAGTCAGGGTTTCTCTCTGTAGCTCTGGCTGTCCTAGAACTTGCTCTGAAGACCAGGCTGGCTCAGAACTCCCAGAAATCTTCCCACCTCTGCCTCCAGAGTGCTGGGATTAAAGACACACGCCACCACACCCGGCACAGGCAGGGCATTCTAAGAGCTCAGAGCTCACCTCCTCAGAGCTGGGAGCAAGAGTTAAACTTTGTCTTAGTTAGAGTCAATTCTCTACTGCTCAGAGGAGTCGCTCTGTGATACCCTGATCAGCTACACAAAATCCCACAAGCATGGGCACTGTAGCCTAAGAATTTGGTCCTTGACTCCCATCAGTGCTCAAAGGAAAATACGACTCAAAAGGAAGCTTGATGTATTCTCTGTGAAGGCCTTCCCAGCATCCAAAATCAGAGGTGCATTGGAGCCTAAGGAATGCGGTTTGATCCCACATAACCCACGCCCTCTCTTACCTTCATATGGATCCCTAAACTAAACTCGATTCAGCACATCTGTCCCCAAAGCTTAAGGAACTGGGCTAACTGCCCCTCATTTTCTTTTAGCTACATCCCAAGTACATGGCCTTAGCTTTTCCAGGAGCTTGGCTGTCAACCATGCATTTGATGGCAGCTTCTCTCAAGCAGGTCTTTCCACCAAGACCCTCAGCTTTCATTAATTTTTATTAAAGATCGTTTTAGAAGTGTGGGCTCAACTGCTACCCAGAAAGTCCATCGAAGGTGTCGCCACTCTGGGTCCCAGCCCCTCCCCCAACATTTCCTAGTCTTGCCATCGGCAGTGAGATCTTGGCCCAAGATCCCTGCCCCAGGAAAGGAGCTTGCTCCTGATGGAAAGTTGGGCTGAAGGACGCTCTTTCCCAAAGACCCAAGTCTGATATTTACACAAAGTCTGAAATTAATGCAGAAAAAAAATGCCTGAGTTTCCCAGGCTGGAGTGGAAGGCTGAGACAGGAAGAGGCAGGTCCCAGGTACTGGGGCCCTTTCCGTAGTAGAACAAGGCAGAGCTGAGTGGCCCTGGGTGGGTAAGCCAGGAGCCAGAAACTGAGCCCAGAGCTCCTCCAATTCAACAGGAAATTCCAAGTACTCCAAAAGTGAGCACAGGGCGGGTAGGAATGGTGGGAAGAAACTAACTAGTGCCCACTTTTCTCCAGGCATTCACTTGGGAGTCATAAATGCCCACAGCCATTGCTCCAGCACCCAGTCCTTGTGAAGTCCTGCACAGTGCCTGGACACGACCTCCCACTCTTCAGAAGGGCAGCCTTAGTCAGGACAGAGCCCAGTTCTCAACACTACTTTGTCCCTGGCATCTCTAAGGACACTCACAGCTCCCTATTTAGTGTTCCCTGACCCATCCTGCCTGATTCCTAGTCCTGTCTGAGCAGGGGAGGGGTGAGAGGGATAGTCCCCAGGCCACATGTATGCCCCAGGCTTCTTGACATCCCCTCATACTCTCCTAGAGGCTTCTGAAACTCCCAGGGCAGGGGACGAAGGTGACAGTCTACTGTAACCATCATCCTTAAGCTTAGCACTGTTCCATTCCCAGAATGGATTCAAAAGAGTCATTCGTTCATGCAACCAACAAATACTGAGTTTCCCCAGTGGCCAAACACTGTCCTGGACACTAGGAATAAAGTAGTCAATAGAACAAACAAAAGTCCCTCCTCCTTCATAGAGCACAATTCCAGCAAGAGAAACAGACAATTGAAAAACAAAGAAAAGACGATTTACAGGTGGAATACCCCTTGAGATCCAAAGAGTTTCTGGTCTCAGACTTTGTTTTTGATTTGTTGTTGTTTGGAGTATTTGCCTATGCATAATGAGGTACCTAGGAAATGGGTCTTAAATCTAAACAATGAATTCATTTGTTTCTTCTCCACCCTATACGTAGTCTGAAGGTGATTTTGAGCATGGAGCAAAGTTTCATGTGATGAATTTGACACTTGGGGAATTTGTGTTGGTGCTCCGTTTTGGATTCAGGAGCTTTCTGGATTTTTCAGACTAGAGGTACCCCACATGTGGTGCTGTAGATTAGAGGTTCTCCATAGGTGATGTGATAGTTTGAGGGTACCCTGCATGTGTTGAATGAATGAACTATAACAGGTGGATGTGGTAAGGAAGGAATATGTGTACAGAAGGGAACATTTGAACTGAAGTTTCATACTGAAAAGTGGACAGCTAGGGAAAATTCGGGAAGGGTGGTGTACCAGGAAGAAGAAAGAGCAAATGCAAAGCCCCTTAGGAGCAACATTCAGTATGCTAAAGGCACAGCTAGAAAGCAGCTGGAGTTAGGGGCACGTGGCATAGAGGTGTCACACATAGTCCAAGCAGGAGCAGGGGACATTGTGTGGGGCATGAGAAGATGCTGCACTGTATTCTGGGGACACTCACCCTTATCCAAGAAGTCCCTAGGCCAGGATCTCTGGGGGGAAGCTATCTGCCCCATGCTCAGCACCCCTCACTCATTTGAGAGACCCCTTTGGTACCAACTCCCTTTCTCCCAAAGCCCCTGTCCCCTCCCAGCAGCATCTGATTATCCAAGGGCCCTAGAGACTCATGGTGCTTTGACAGGTTATCACAGGAAGTCATTCCCTGCCTCCCACCTATGGAAATTTCCAGCCAGTGATAATAAGAAACCTGCCCAAAGTCAGGCAGTGGTGGTGCACACCTTTAATCCCAGCACTCGGGAGGCAGAAGCAGGCGGATCTCTGTGAGTTCAAGGCCAGCCTGGTCTACAGAGTGAGATCCAGGATAGCCACGGCTTGAAAAATCAAAAGAAGAAAGAGAAGGAGAGGGTGAGGGTGAGGGTGAGAGGAAGGGAGAGAGAGAGGGAGAAGAAGAAAGAAGAAGAAGGAGGAGGAGGAGCAGAAAGAAAGAGAAAGAAAGAAAGAAACAAACAAACAAACAAACAAACCTGCTCACTACCACAAAGGTAGCACGTTTGGAGACAAGATATAAAACCATATTGTGGTCTTAAGGCACCCACTTCCCACCATACTGCACTGTCTCCTAGGAAACTGAAGAAGAGACTATTTGGGGAAATTATATGGAGCCTGTGCTCAGAGTGGACCCCAGAAATGTGAAGAACATCTTATTCCTTATCACAATGTAGCCAAGTCAAGAGATACATGGCATATGAATCTGTGGGGTAGAGGGAATCAATAGAAATCAGTGTTGTCTTCTAAAGTATTTAGGGTCTGCTTCTGCCAGCATTCCATTGTGCTCCCTCTCACCTCCGCAAACAAAGCATCCTCTCCAAACATTCTTGGTACCAGCCATCCTGAAAGCCCCTAGAACGAAGACGGTAGCAAAGCCTGCCTGCAGCCCAGGAGCTGTTGGTGTGGATGCTGGCCATCCACCTTATAGCTCTTGTGCAATCGGCCTGGTGAACGCTGGTATGAGCTACCATGTTGGGATAGTGGATATGGTCCTGCAGTGGCTTTCTGACTCGAAGTTGAGTGCTGGGAAAGAGAGTCCAGCAAGAACCCTCTGTATGAGCACAAGGTCTTAGAGTGATGGGAATCCAGCTTGCCAGCTCCCTTCCATAGACTGGGAGCAGCAGCAGCCCAGCAGCAGGTTCCCCTAACCCTGCATCCTCCAGCCTCAGGACACACTAGAATTCCTATCGATTTCTCGGTTTTATAAGCTGACTAAGCATCAGCTTACATATTCACTTACTTCTCCGTATTGCACATCCTTTCTGTCCCTACTCAGATTTTCTGGCTTCCTTTCATTTCCTCTGTGGATTTCCGAGCTCTCCTGTTTCTCTCTTCAGGATATAGTCTGTGTTTCCTTATTCTGGCTCTCTCCTTCACTGGCTCACACAGAGGCAGTCTCTAGTCTGCCATCTTCCCTGGAAGCTGCTTCCTTCTAAATCTGATATTCCTCTATCTCCTAATTGGTTGAAATCTGTTTTCTGAATGGATAATGAATGAGTGAGATTGAGAAATGTGGAGGGCCTGGGAATATTGAAGGAAACATTTGTAGCCATGACGTCTGTACTTCAGACCAAGCCCAGCCACTTACAACCTGTGAGCTCTAAGCCAGTCTATGAACCTTTCTGAGCATCTACCAGCTATTTGTTGTAGCCGACCTTTCTTGGACCACCAGCCCCCAAATCATGGCACAGAGACTTATTATTATTTATGAATGCTTGGCCTTAGCTTAGGCTTATTTCAGGCTAGCTTTTTTAAACTTAAATTAACCCATTTCTATTAATTTATGTGTTGCCCCAAGGCTTGTTTACTTCATCTATGTACTGTCCATCGCTTTCCTGCTTCCTCCATGTCTGGCTGACTGGCCCCTGCCTGGCTGGCTGGCTGGCTGGCTTTCCCCTTTCTCTCTGCCCACCAGCCCTATCTTTCCCTCCTCTGCCTACCTATTGGCCATTCATCTTTTTATTAGACCAATCAGGTGCCTTAGGCAGGCAAAGTGAAACAGCAACACATCTTTACATAGTTAAGCAACTATTCTGCAACATAAACAAATGTAACACATCTTAACATAGTTAAACAATAGTCTATTCCACAACAACTTATAGAGGATAGCAATATTTATCTTCTGCAAGGTGCTTGGTCTATTTGGGTTTTGTTTTGTGAGAGTTTCATGGGGCCCAGGCCTGCCTAGGTCTCACTGTGTAACCAAAGATAACCTTGAACTCGTGATCTTCTTACTTCTGTCTCCCAAATGCTGGGGTCCCAAGCATGCACCACCATGCCTGGCTTAGAAAATGGCCTTAAGGATGAGAAACAGCCTTGGTACAGCTAAGAACATAATTCCTGATGCACAGCAGGCCCTTGACAGCTCTTTAGATGGTTCATGAAGCCATCATGTAAATTGATTCTTGCTGGAAAGTGTTCCTGTTCCCTGAGCATAGATAACAGATGGCGGTCCTCAGTGACCAAGGAAATCCTGAGAGCTACTGAGATCCCCACATCACTGGAGACAGAGGTGGCAGCATTTGCCTCCTGATTTATGGTCTGCAGTTTTGCTTGAATCTACCTCCTCTACCCAGTCTGAGTGAATGGCAAAGCCTTCAGTAGGCTAACTAGGAGAGTGTTCTCATTGCCTGCTGTCACTGAGAGTCAAACGGCCATGCACTTGGGACATCCTTTAAATTAAAACTAGGTATGTATTACACTTGAGTTACCACACACTGGTTGAGAGCTTCCTAGATTCAGAGGCCCAAGGATCAAGACCCATGGTAGGTAGTCAGTGCAGGACACTAGGTTAGATGCAGCAACGGAGGGGGGAGGGGGTGATGCAGGAGTTCTCTGTCCTCGGTGAGGGAGAATCATCAGACAAGATTCTAAGATTCAAAGAGACACACCTCTCACTAGATTCCTGCAGCGGTCCGGCGCTGTGCAATCGATCCTGCCATATCGGCACTGTAGAGGCAGGAGCTCAGCCCAAGGAGACTAAATAATTGTGTCACAGCTGTGACTTAACATGATCTATCTGACTCCAGTGCCACACTCTTGAAACTGCACAGTACAGCGTCCCCAAACCACTTGTGAATCATCCCTTGGAGTCACCCCCTCATGCCCTGTAAACAGTTGACCTCATAGATTAAAGCATCTATGAGAGAGAAGCCACCTGCCAGGATGTGTTCATTCATAAATTAGTTTTAACACACGAAGTGGCCAAGAGCAAACAAGCCTGGTTGTGCAGGCCTGTAATCTCAGGTACTTGGGAGGCTGAGGCAGGAGGATCACAAGTTCAAGACCTGTGTGGACCACCCATTGAGTTCAAGGCTAGCCTGGGCAACTTGAACTTAGCAAGACTATCTCAAAATAAAAAGTGACAAAGAGCTGAGGATGAAACTTGGTGTAGAGCACTTGACCTCCATAGGAGGCCATAGCTTCCATCATTAGCACCACAAAGGGGAAAGGGAAAAGGCGTGGGCAGGTGAGAGGAGACTGTTTCCAACCAAAGTCCTCAGGACATCCTCCAGGGGTGACCTTTGTGCTGGGCCTCAAAAGAGAGTCGGACTAGGTCAGGCATAGAGCTGAGGGGAGCGTGTTGTGCACAGACAGAACTGTGTAGTGGAAAGGAGCTTGGGAAGGAGGCAGACCAAAGGCAAATGGAGCGGGAAGAGGGGATAAGACCACGCCCACGTTAGCACAAAGCTGAAGCCCCAGACACCCGGCCAGGGGTCAATCCTCCATGCCTAGTTTTTTCTTCTCTCGGGTGTGCCTCCTGAGTCGGTCTCTTGCCATCACTCTCACCCCCTACACGCCCTCTCCTTCCTCAGACGTGACAGGACCCTCATGGCCCTCACCATCCCATCCCCCTCCTCCCTCAGTACATGCAAGGGCAACCAGCGTCTTTCCACACGTGTGGAATTCTCCCAGAGGATGTCTATAACCCTGGCTGCTGAGACAGAGCAGGCGAGCATGAGGAAGCCCCTAACCAAGAAGAAGTCCATGAAAGGGGGGCGTGAAACTTACGCTGTCCCCGGATGTCAAAAGCCACTGAGACTTCCTGGAGTTAGCGTTTAGAATCTCAGAGAAGGCCGGGGCTGAGTCTCCCTTTTCCAAAATGGAAAATTCAAGGTTTAAGTGGGGATGTAGCTCGGTGGAGTGAACTTGCCTAGAATGCACAAGGCCCTGGATTCAGTCCCCGGCACTGTATAAACTGAGCATGGTGCTGGAGGTCTATAAAGCCAGCACTCAGGAGTTAGAGACAGGAGCATCACAAGTTCAAGGTTACACTCAACTACGTTGTGAGTCCAGGGCCAACCTGTGCTACATGAGATCTTGTATCAAAAGAAAGAGGGGGAGAGGGGAGGGGGGGGAGGGAGGGAGGGAGGGAGGGAGGGAGGAAGGAAGGAAGGAAGGAAGGAAGGAAGGAAGGAAGGAAGGAAGGAAGGAAGGAAGGGCATAGACAAATTTGATGCTCAAAGTCCATCTTGGTCAGGGTCCAGGTTAGGACCCACAGCCCTCATCCATGTTTACCATCTCTAGGTTCAGGTTTGCCTGACCATAGGCTATCAGCTCCTCTGAGGGAAGGGTACTCCCTCCCTTTCCTGCCCCTCTCAACCCAGAACTTCTCGGGGAGATGGTTTGTCTGCAGTGGCCCCACCCCACCACCGGTGCCTTTGCCAGAGGACTCACTTAATTAGCTAGAAAGTAGGGTATAGATGAGGAGTTGGATTTAGGATGTTTCAGTGATAATAGAGCACGTGATAAACTGGGTGTAAAGAAATCAAAGATGAGAGAAGGAAGAGAGGAAGGAAAGGGAAGAAAGGGAAGTGTGGGAGAAGAAAGGAGGACACACAAGAAAAGTAACACTAGGTGTGTGTGTGTGTGTGTGTGTGTGTGTGTGTGTGTGTGTGTGTGTGTGATGCCTCCAACCTGCACATACAAAGACTATAAACAGTTCTTCTGTGTGTGTTTGTCCATCAGTGAGTTAAGACAGAGCTGAGATCTGAAATCGGCTTCCTGGCCCCCTTTTAACTGCCATCCCATCATGTCTGTTCGAGATACGGGAAATGAGCAGCTACAGCTGGGCCCCTCTGTCAGATGGCCCTGCCCCACGCAAGACTGGAAATTCCAGTGTCAACAACACATGCCCCTGCTGTCACACACAGACCTCAGGGTAGGTGCTGGGTGTGGGTGACGACTGCCAAATCCACTGTCCACTCACCCCTTCAGTGAGATGTTACGTACTGTCCTGCGTCGTTCCGGGCCCCATACAAGCCAACAGTGCCCAGTAGTGTTGCTTTTCAGCCTTAAGCAGGTTGTGTTCTGCAGGGTGAAGCAAAGCTAGCACGTGTGAAATCAGAGGAGGAAATGAAGTGCTGAGGACAGGGTGGGTGCAGGTGTAGCTGAGAGACAGACCCACAGGGCAGGCCCTACTGGCTGCAAAGGCTCTGTGTTGGAAGTGGGAACTTCTAGGGTCAGCAAAGATGAGCGGCATGCATCCAATAACATCATCAGTCCACCATAAGGTGGACTCCGGCGGGCATGGAGATGAAGGTAGCCTGGCCCTATAGGGCTAGGAAATGCACAGGCCAGAGAAGTGAATAGAGAACAAGGTTTCATTGGATGATGAAAGGGAAGCAAGCGCCTACTGTCTTTCTCCCATATTCCCTTTCTATTTAGCATAAGTTATTTCCAGCGTGCTGGTAAATCCACTCTCAGAAAACATGAGAGCTTTCACCTCATGGGTGTTTGCTGATTACCACAGTGTAAACACTCCCCTAGCACCCAAGAGCAAGCTGGGAATGTGACAGTTTCTGGGTGTGGAACTGAAAAAGATGTGCTTTATATTAACTGCGGAGAGCTGGTGTGAGTCCAGTGTAGCACTGCCAAGGTTCTCCTTGGAGTCCTGGTAGGGGAAGACCCTGGTTTTTCCTCCTCTGAGCTGGACCCAGACTGCGACCTTCCTGAAGTCACATGCCATATTGATGTGTCAACACAGTCCTGCACACTGCGAGCAAGCTGTATTGCTCTAGCTGAGACTTACAAATGTGAAGTGGGGGCGGGGCGCTATCTCCTAGGGCTGTGCACACACGAAGGCTGGAGCATTGTGAGGCTCCTGCTCCACTTCCCCACCCTTCAAGACCTGGG
>CABHPP010148929.1:0-34662 GCA_902168425.1 Peromyscus attwateri | reverse complement strand
AGAGAGAGAGAGAGAGAGAGAGAGAGAGAGAGAGAGAGAACATAAAGTTGGGTGGATAGGGAAATAAGGAGGATCTGGAAGGAGTTGGAGAAATGTAAAGAATATGATGAAAATGTATTTATTTACTTTTTCTTTCTTTTCTTTTTGAGATAGGATCTCTCTATGTAGCCTTGGTTGTCTTCAACTCACTGTTTTGATCAGGTTGGCCTCTAACTCGAAGAGATCTGCCTGCTTCTGCCTCCTAGGTGCTGGGATTAAAGTGTGTGCTACCACCACCATACCATTTATTTTTGCTTTTTAAATAAAAAAATTAAAATATACAAGTGCGTGGAATTCTCAAAAAACTTGTAAAAATATATTGAAGAAAACAGAAGGAACGGTTTAGGGTTATTAAAATCCAGGTTTGTATTTTAGAATTATTTACATCCTAAAATTTTTATATTCTAAAATTTTTACATTCTAAAATTTAAAGTAATGTCTTGTATATAAGAAAAACAGTTTTGAAGACAATGCAACATGATCTTGTGAAATTCAAACATGTTTCACTCCAAGAAGAAGAACATACCCAGATCCAAGTGTGAAGATCCCAGGTTCGTATAGAGGATGTGGTCACATGTAGCTTCATAGCCCTTAGGGCTCAGAGAACTGTAACATGAATCTTAAAACGTCTTAATAGAAAACACTCAGAAGCCAGGTATCGGGGTGAATTCTGAAAGATCAGAGAAGCAGAACAAGCTACAGCCAACCTCACCTCGACAACTCCTCAGCCAATTCTGTTTCCACGAATCCTCAGACTGAAAGCTTCTGAGTCCTTACACGAATAGATCTCAGCTGAACTGCTACTAAAAGCCTAGACTTAAAAGCCTCTACTTCCTGGTCCTCATGTCTTATATACCTTTCTGCTTCCTGCCATCACTTCCTGGGATTAAAGGCGTGTCTTTTCCAAGCAAGATATGAGATCTCAAGTGCTAGGATTAAAGGTATGTGTCACAATGCCTGACTGTTTCCAGTGTGGCCTTGAACTCACAGAGATCCATCTGGATCTCTGCCTCCAGAATGCTAGGATTAAAGGCATGTGCTACTACTGCCTAACCTCTATGTTTAATATTGTGTCTGTTCTGTCCTCTGACCCCCCAGATAAGTTTATTTGTATCCACAATATATCAACCACAGATAACTTATTACATACCCCATTTAGGTGATTTTGGTGATGCTCTGGCTGTGTTCTACTGAGTACTATTTTAAATCTTTCTGAGCTCTGAGAGACTGAGGGTCTGGAGTCAGTATATAGCCTATACTCTTCAGTGATTGGCACTGTGCTGAGTTCTCCATTTATCCTTTTAGTAAGTAATAGATAAGATACACAGCCAGGCAAACAGCATTCTGATGAGATAATAACTTTATCAATGGAAGCCAAGGAAGCATGTGCAGAACATTCTGATACAGGAAGCAAAGCAACTGGCATTCTGATGTCAAATGCAGCTATAGACTCAGGAAATGTGCAGGGGATTAATTCTCCTTTGCTTACATAGCTCCCGTGCAAGAGTTTTCACACTGTGTGGTTAAATCTTAAGTCCATGGAGTCCTTGAGATATAGATTACCACCCTCCATCCCTTTGTAGACAAATGGGCATGCATCCTCCTGGGCTCTCAGAGGCTTTTCTCCTCACAGCATGACTCCTTTGTCTGATTATGTCAAATCTTGAACTTACTATGAATTGGAAATCAAACATGGAAATGAATATATATAATAAAATATGAATATATAATATATATTATAAAATGAATATATGTATATAATATTGAGGCACAAAAGATATCAAGAGTACTGGGGCATGATTTATTAACTTGTAGGAAAATTGAGTCTAATTACTTGTCAAGAATATTTTTTTTCTCAGATTTTAACATGAATACCAGCTTATTGTTAAAAGGCCATTATTGTCTGCAGCTAAGGGTGAGTCCTCGATTCTACCATAGCTTTTTGCTGCCTTCATCTACTATACACCACAGTTTGTAATGATCTTATCATTTTCTGTTGTCTGATAACACCATTAAAATATTTCCTGGTACAAGAAATGTTGTTTGTCTCTTCTGGGAGCCAAGAAACATGTTTAACAAATGGAATTTCAAGTGAGATTTAGCAAATTAATTGAATATACAAATAAATGCATACTTAGATCCATGCTAAATGGTATTACCCAGATGTGAATAACCTGATCATTTCCTGTAAGCTTTTCAGAATCTGATGGGGGAGAGTGACAGCTAATGAGAAGTTCTTTTAATATCAATAACAATGACTAATAGTAATAATAATGAAAATTAACATTAATTGATGTATCCTGGTGTTCTGGCAGAGGAAGGAAATCTCCCAGAGCACATGTGAACTGAATCATACAGAGCGAGTAGGGCTAGCCTGAGAAAGATATCTGTAAAATTCTTGAGTACATACTGAGTTCTAGACACCTTCACACCTTCACGTGTTGTTAACATAGTAGGTAGAGAAAACCATACTATATTCACATTTCAGTTCTGCAAAATTGGTTTGTTCAAATTCTTCTCTAGTATGTACCCTGAAATGTAACCCTGAAATAAAAAGTGTTTTTGAAAAGTTGAGACAATGGAAATAGTGGATGAAACAAATTTTAAGGAAAGACAGTGATGGTGTATATAGAGTATTACATTATATTCAGAAACATAAAAGTACAATAAACAAAATAATGGTAATCAGTGAAATGAGGAATAAAAAAAGGCTGAATTTTTAAGGCAAGAAAGAATGGACTGTGGAAGGTGGAAAAGGCATTATTTAAAGGTTTATGTTTACTTTGTATGTGTATATGTAGGCATGGGTGCCATAGTGCATTTATGGATGTTAAAGGATAACTTGTGAGAGTTGTTTCTCTCTTTCCACTGTGTAGGTTCTGGTGACTTGAACTCAGATAATCAGTCTTAGCAGCAAGGACCTTTACCCAATGAGCTATCCCCAGGCCCTTAGCATGCTCTATTTTATGAATAAGGAATGACAGATCCTATTAGAGAGTGAGAATTTGGTAGAAAGGGAAAGCAATAAAAAGTGACTTTCTCATTTTTGTCTTGGGATGATGGGTGGGTTGAGTTGAGGAAGCTATGATTTCTTTTCTTACATGTTGAAGCTGTGAGTTTTAACAGTTCCATTGGAAACTTCAATGGGTCGTGGTATATATGTCTTTGGAGCATAGGCAAGAGGACTAGTGTAAAGCAATATATTTGGAGGACTCCTGTATAAACATTTGAAGTTATATTAATAGGTAAAAGGCATGTGTAGAAAGTGAAAGGAAGAATGGAAGAGATCAGTGCTGGGCCATACTCGAGAGCCTGTGGATTTGAAACAATTGAACTTGTAAGTCAGAATAAAAATGATCCTGATACACTCACATTGAAAACCATAGAACAGGAATTGGAGAGAAGGCTCAGTGGCCAAGAGTTGGTACTGCTCTTGGAGAGAACCAAAATTCAGTTCCAAGTACCCACATTGGGTGGCTCACAATCTCCATAGGTCTAGCTGCAGGAAATCCACTACCCTGTTCTAGTCTGCTCAGACAACTGTACTCATGGGCATATACTCACATTCACACACCCACACACATATACACATAATTCCCATGGAAGACAATGGCCCAACAGAAGCAGTGGAGGGAAAGATATTCCACTGGGCTGAGAACGTGCACATGACTGTGAATGTCAAGTGAATCCTACTGTTGATGAATAAGTAGTAAGTTAATGAGAAAGATTATGGGGACAACTATTTCAAGGAAGAAGTTGTCTAGAAAGTAAAATGAAGAGATGATCAATTGTTTCACTTTATTGTATGTATAAACCTAAACATGTCTGTATTTTTAATTGATAAAACCAGCAGGGAGAGATTGAAATCATGGGACAACCGGGATTTGAGTGGTCAAGAGGGGTCTGAAAGATGATTGGCCAGCCATGATCTGGGAATTATGAGAGAGGGAAGTAGATCTTTAACCGGGCAGGGAAAACTGAGTACAAGCACACATTGGAGCAGTGTGTATTAGACATTCCCTGCTGTTGGGTGCATACCATCAGGAAAGCTGCTGGAGAGGCATGGAGAGAAACTTCCTGGGGCAGGCAAGTATTGTGATGAGTTCCTTTGCCCCATCTGGGCTTCTGCATGGGTAGGTGGGACTGAGCTTTTCTTCATTGATTTCCACTAAACATACAAGATGGCAGTTGGCTTTATAGCCCTGGGACGTTTAGACAAAAAGAATGATGTGTATTGTCCAGGCTGAGGAGTTTGGGGTAAAGGATTTATGGTAGAAGTAGGAGGAGAAAAATAGTGGAACAGTGAGACCCCCACCCACAATCAAGCATTTTGAAAAGCCAGAGAAAACTTAAGGAGTAACATCCAAATGATCTTTTTTTTTTTTCCTTTTGTAAAACTTAGAACAGATCTTAGCTCCCTAGGGACTATGGGAAAAGGAAATGGGTAGAGTGAGTAGAGTTATTTACAAAAGCTTTGCTTGGAGCTACTGCACACAAATCTGCTGTTCTATGGAAGAAGGTGCTGCTGTTTTTCTATATCTATATCTGAGCAGCAGCATCTGCTCGTCAGATGCCTCCAGACTCCTGAGATGACAGTGAGGGACAGCCAGTCTCTTCATCAGTCAGAGACTACACTGCTTTTCTAATTCTGGTTAAAGTACTTTTTGTCAGTTACCTCTCAGCTTAAGACATAAGACTTGCCTATTGCCCACAGTTCTGTCACATTAACACCATTTAAAAAAGGAACTTCTGGCCTAGATGCCATGCTGATGCACCATCAGACTCCCTCTGTCACTACATTAATTTTCTCCTCAACTCTCTCTGGCCCAAGACAAACACTTGCTCGCTTGCATGGAGCCTGTCGTTGGGTTTTAGTCTTAAACAGGATGAATGTAAATCCAAGCCCTGTTGACTTACTTGTTTTAAGGACATGGGGAATTTATTTAAATCCCCTTTCATTTTTTTCTCATCCAAAAATATGTTTTTGTCTCATTGGATTCTGGTTGCACTGTGATGAGCACATATATCTTACTCAACACACAACAAATAATGGAAACAATCAGACAAGAAGAGGGCTTTTACACTTACTTTGTCATTACTTGAAATAGTTCTCCCCCTATATAATTTCCCTAATAAATGGTACTAATAACCATGTATCATGGTTTGAATGAGAATGGCACTATCAGTTCATATATTTGAATGCTTGTTTCAAAGTTGGTGGAACTTTTTGGGAAGGATTAAGAAGTTTTGCCTTATTAGAGGAGGTGTGTCACCGGGCATGGGCTTTGAGGTTTCAAAAGTCCATGGCATTCTCAGTTATCCCCTGCTTTCTCTGCCTTGTAACTGTAGAGCAGAATCTAATCTTTCAGCAGCCACTCCAGTTCTATGCCTGCTTGCTTGTATACCTGCTTGCTTGCTGCCATTTTCCTTGCCATGGTGATCATGGACTCTAACCTCTAGAGTTAAGAGCCCCAATAAATGTTTTTTGTTTATTGTTTTTTTTTTTAATGTTCCCTTGGTCCTTGTGTCTTATTATGGCACTAAAGTAACTTAAACACTGTTTTGTTAATTCAAACTTTCCTGAAAAAGTTATCAACGTATGCATTTAACTCATCCTCAAAAGAACTCAGAAGATTGGCTCTAGCTTTATACTATTCCCGTATATGAGTAAACTGATGCACAGAGAATTAGCCAGCATCAGGTCATCAGGAGGTTAAGCAATAGCACGGATATCTGACTCAGGCATGCTAGCTCCTGAGCCCAGGCTCTGAACGCACAGGAATCATCTCTGGTCATAGCTCTCCCCTAACCACAGACAATGAAGTACTGGTTATATGAGAACTCATTCTTGTTCCATTTCTAATTTTCTTTAGAATATTATTTCCTGGACATTTCTTAGCCTTACTGGGAGTTGGGAAGTTACATATTACCTCATTCACCATTGTATCCTAGCACCAACTACTATTCTTGTTTTATAGCAGATAATCAGCATATTGATGAATTTATTGTGGAAATTTTTCATTGAAAAATTATTTTTGTCATGTGTAGATTTAATTAACTGATATAAAACTTGCTCCATCCTATATATCATTGGAAATCAAAGGTTTACAGAAGTTTGTTTATTCAAATGTCAGGTTGTTTTAATTTGTTGTCAGTGCACATGTGTGAGCTGACAGATATTAATTTAATCTCAGCATGTAATTGACACTGTCATGCTGTGTGGCTGCACCTATACCCCCATGGGTGCTAGAAGCTAATGCAATGTGAAGGGAAGGCACGTATACTCAACTAACATTCAAGGGTTGTCTAAGCACAAATGTAACGAATGTCTATTGGTTTCTTATTCTGACCCCACCATACTAGACTGTCACCTGAGAATTATCCCCCCTCCCCAGGAAGGAGATCATAGAATACAGCAGTAGACAGTGTTCATCTGTGAACAGTCAGGATAGCAATGGAGCCTGCATGCAGGGGGGCTGAGTTGGGCTGTATGTATCACAAGACATCAGGGATGAAGGCCGAGCTATTGGAGAACTTTAGAAAACCTTTCTTATTTCAGGTGAAGTTTCTGATACAGTGTTCAACCATAAATCATGCAGGGCCCTTTTAGCTCTGTTCTTCTCTTTCCAGAGAGAAATGCTGCGCTGAAGAGTTATTCCTCAGCACGACTTTCTTTCTTTCTCCTGCTGGGATGTGTTAGCAAGGTCATCACCTTTGGTTTATTGGCTTCAAACAATCTGTGGTTGCATGGGATTATGACTTCTTAGCTTGCAGAAGCAGGAGATGCAATCAATTCATGAAAGGCACAGGGCTTTTTTTTTTTTTCTTTAAAAATGTGTATTTATTTTTGCCAGCATTTCTAGGGACCAAGACTTAAAAGAATGGCTTTTGATGAGAATTTATCTTTGAATGTCCTGTTTCATCACACTTTCACATGCGAAAGCTGAAGTGGGCCAATGTGAGCTCTGCTCTAATTCTTTGAGTTAGCAAAAGGTGAGATGACATCACAAAAGTCTGTCTTTACATCATTCAACCCTTAGCCAGAGCAACTGGGAAGTTTATACTCAGTATATATCCAAACATATATCTTTTGAAATGACCACACACTTGTATTAGCCATGATTTGGGGTAGAGAATAAAGTTGTTTTCATTGGAACAAGGAATATTTTGTCAGGAAACCTTTGGAAAGTCCCTAGTATTTATTGCAATATAAATTTTCTTACTCAATTTTGCATCATTTTAAAATTTCCTGCTCCATCCCTGCTCACTTTGTTACCACTCTCCTCCAGTTGGAAATCTGTCACTTCTGACCTCAAAAAAAGTTAGAATTCAAACTCCCTTCTTCTTTCTAAATTGCATGGGGACATTTTCGATTTAGGGTTGCAGAAAGCATAGACATGCCACACCTTCTGTCAGGCAGCAGTGGGCCATGGCCCACAGTACAGCCTTGTCAATTGTAATTTTGCTGACACAGGGTACCTGTGGCGGCTGCTGCTGGCCTCTGCAGGCTGCTTTTTGTCAGCTCTCCAGAGAGTACAGGCTGGTGCTGTGGGTCTGAGGTTACATATGAACCCATGGACTCTGCTTGTCCTTGTGGCTTTGCATTAGCTTTACAGTATTTGCAGAGCTGGTAGAGTCTTACCCCGAATTAGTTCCCTGGTTCTTCCTTCATGGAGCAGTTGAAGCATAGGATAAAATTCTGTCAGTCACCAGGAAGCATGTAGGGCTGGGGCTGGGGTGGAGAAGTCAGCTCCTTCCTGAACTCCAGGCAGTAGGGAGCATCTGAGGCAGCTGCTTTTATAGAAGTGCTGATTGGCTCCTCTGTCCTCACCAACGTGAGGGTCCCAGGTCTTTGTGGTTAGGTTAATTATTATACAGGTGCCTCATGTCCTCTAGATACAACTCTGGGAAATAATCAGATTGGAAATTGGGGACATTTCTCTTATTAAACCCACTGTAGTGTGGTAAGGGATCAAGGTACAGTTAGCAAAGTAGCTGTAAATGTCACGTTATAGGTTAGATCTGGAACAGACCTTGGTAGACCAGAGCAGAAAAAGCCTGGTCCTCATCTCTAACACTCTAAGCCTACTTTTTTGGTTGATTTGATGCTATCTGGCACCTCCTAGTCCCTAGGCGCACAAGAAACAATGCTGCACAGAAGAATCCATATGGAGTCTTTTATTTTTTTTCTTTCTTTTAGAACACTAAGTTTGAATGCAGAACTTTGTATATTCTATTTAGGCACTCTACCCCTGAACTGTCTCCCTAGCTCTTTCTGTTGCTGTTTTCATTGTTTCTTTTTTGTTTATTTAACATATATCATTCAAAAATCTATTTGAAATAGATTTCTTGCTAAATTGACAAGAGTAGTCTTGAAATCATTCCATAGCCCAACAAACCTTATCCCCATACCTCTGCTTCCTAAGCTATTGAAACTCCAGGCCTTTACCATCTGACATGATTTCCTTATGGATTCTTTGTCAGTATGACAAAAATAGTTTGAGATAGTTATTAAATTTAGATTAACCTTGGTTAATATTTCCATTCTTGGGCATCTTTTTCCTTGTCTAGCGAATGGGTTTGTTGATAATTCAGCTTATTAAGTTAGTGAGATACAATGTGCTCATTTAAGATTTGATGGAACTTCTGTGTATTAAGCCAGGTGGTTAATTTGTCAGAACTGTTGTGGTCACAAAGAATAGTTGGTGAATTATTTTGTGATCAGTAGTTTTCTACTGAATCTGAGAAGTCCATTTTAGGTTCCCATGGTATTTGGGGCATTGAGTCTTACATCATAGTCAATGACCATTTTACTGTTGCTGCTTCTTCCCAACAGAATGAAGGTGCAGCTGTCCTCTGGGGCTTATGTTTAAATTCCATAACAGAGGCATATCTGATACGTGAAGGGAATCAGTGTTTAGGAAATCCCTAAACAAGACCTATGCTTTCGGCTTCCTTTTGCTCATGAAGACGTTTCCCCAGCATATAGGTTTGCTCCATGAGAAAAAAAAAACACTCCAAGCTTCAGATGAATAGCAGGAGCTCATTAAATGTGACCATTCTCCATTTCTAGTATGCTCCACAGGTTCTTCTTTTCATGACCACAGTATTAGTTTCTTGCCTCATTGCTATACATATATAGCTATACAATATATTGCTACACAATACCCACAAAAGGAACATGATAAAAGCAGAGTGATTTTGTGGCTCACAATTCCAGAGTCTAGTCCATAGGTGTAAGAAAGTCATGGTGGTAAGAGATTGGGGTCATAGTGCATCTGTAATCAAGTAGTGGAGAGCGATTATTGCTGAGCTCATTCCCTTTCTACTTTATATTTAATCTGGTACCCCAACCCATGAATTGGTACTGCTCACATTTAGATTCTGTCTCCCCATTTCAGTTCATCTGAATTAGAAAACCCATCACAGGTGTACCCATGGGCTTGTTTCCGTGACAATTCTAAATTCTGTCAAATTTAGAATCAGGTTTAATCTTCACAGTGCCTGAAGACATGTGTGCCAACCCATTGTGAAACTGTCTGAGTTAAAGAAAAAAGTTGCCCTGTGACTTTCTAAGAAATCCAAGCTCCTGTATTGACTCAAGTGCCTCTTTTCTATGTTTCATCTCAGATTTCTACTGTTTATTGGGTATACAAATCTAGTGAAATGAGTGAGCAACCACTCTGTTGCTTTGCCTTAGAAAATCACGTAACTGAACACCCATGAGATTCCTATTGGCACCCAGGTGGAAACAAGAAGGCAAAATCTCTGTGAAGAGCTATGCGCCAAATGCAAAACACAGTGTTGGTTGGAGGCCAAGTTAAAGATTGGAGCGGGAGCAAGTGTGATTTTCAGCATTGAATCAATATTCAAGAGTAGTTATCTCTCTATACCCTATTGCAAAGATCACTTTGCAGCTTTTCAGATGGTAAGACATAATGGCTGGCATTCAGATACACTCCAGTCTGATGGCAATAAGGGACGTTTATTCAAAAGAATTGAGTTTACAGGCTGCTAGTTCTTCAGTTTAATTTTTACATTTCAAAGTATGTTGCAGAAAGGTTAGAAATTGGAAATGGAAATTGCTTTACCTACTTGAGTTTCCTACATACTCCTGCAAATAAAATCTAAACAGTAAACCTCCTGAAATGATCACTACACTGATGAGTCCTTTGAAATGGCATAATCTGTGCATACCGAGGCTGTGTGAATAGAACTAGAGATCCAATCTTAATACTACCCCTACTTGTCCAACCTTAGGAAAGTTGTCTTACACTTAGAACCTTGGGTTCCTCATTTATAAGAAAAATATTGTACTAGATCAGTGATCCTCAGCCTTCTTATGCTGTGACCCTTTAATATAGTTCCTCATGTTGTAGTGACCTCCCAACCATGAAATTACTTTTATTGCAACACCATAACTGTAATTTTGCTACTGTTATGAATCATAATGTAAATATGCAGCATATATGATATGTGAACTCAAAAAGGGTTGAGACTCACAGGTTGAGAACTACTGTACTAGATGAACTTGGATTAGATAAACTGATTTTCAACCTAACTCCAACATTCCAAATGTGTAATTGTTACCCAAAGGTATGCCTTCTTCACAACACATGCCCTGGTATATTTTGCAGTGTCAATGGAAAAAGCATGAGTGTTCCTACTTCTTTGGAATTTTTACATTACAGGCATCAAACATGATACGTTAAGAGATGATTGAACGATACTGAGGCAGGTAAACTGACCCACTGTGGCTTTGTAGGTCAAAGCATAGCATTTCAGAGCCAGCAGACTGATAAACAGGAGAGTTGTCTCCACTAAATTAGCTTATCTCTTTGAACCATGAATTTCAGATAATATACTGGAAATAATAATTTCACTATTCAGGTTATAGCTGTTAAAATGTGTCAGAAACATGATAATTTATTCAAGATAGAAACAACCAAAATGTGAGACCTCTGATTGTAGAGGTAAAGAGGAATAAACACCAGCTGCTATCCTTTGAAAAGCCTCTGCGAGCCTCAGTTTCACTTGTAAATAGACATTACAGAAAATTTTTCCTCACTTCAAGCTGTTACAGATCTCTGGTATGTGTGTAGGGTCAACATGCTGTAAGTTGTAAAGACAGCCTCAGATATTAGTTATCATTAGAAGGACAGAGAATATATATGCTTGGTAGTTTATTCTATTGTAGCTACAGTGGGCCCATCAATGTCTGTTTCAGTGTCTCTGTAAATCACTGGAATTTAGGATCCCTGAGAATGTTTAGCTTGCAATTTCTTTGCTAAGTATAAGCAGAGCAAAGAATAGTGCTGATCCTATAATGGTACTCAATAACTCACTTTAATGAATCAACACATTAATAACGAGTTTTTATCTTATCTGCTCATCTATTGATCATATACCTGACAGTAGGCTAAGGACATTTTTATACTCAGTTGCTTTCCATCCTGGATACAATAGAATCACCTGAGTATCATTTTAAAACAGTATGTGTATGTGACCCTGCCCAAAACAAACCAACTCAGATCTTTTAGACTAAGCCAAGTAATACAGAGAGTTTACAAGCAACACTTGTGATTTTAATATGCAAAAGACACAGAAAACCAATGAACATTTGTCCACTCTTTTCATGGTGTTTGTTCACCTTAGCTGCTCACTAATATGGCTGATAATTTGCATCTAGGCATCCAAATTCCCATGAACATCTTCTACTATCTTGCCATTTGCCATGACTAGAACATTCTACATTAACAAGGCCGTCGATTTATTATTCACAATAAGAGTCTAATTTCTTTTGTATCTACTCCTAAAACACAAATGTGCTGTCCATGTAAATCATAAACTTAGATTCCTTTGTGGTGATAGAATCAAGATAGATAAAAATTACTAATGAAAAAGATTTTAGAAGCTCCAGTTTAGACTGTTTCAGTCACAACTCTCTGTACTCAGGCCATGGCATCTGGAGTGTAGAGGCAGTATCTAAACAGTAGATTGAATTGGTGACTAATAATGATGAATTTCCTTTGTAATACTATTGTAACAAACCTGTTAAAATGCCACTACTATTAGGAGAGAGCTCATCTTGAAAAGGGACTCATGATCCACAGAGAATGTAGAAGACAGGCTCATTTTTGTCTGTTGAGAGTGGCCTTAGAGGAAAGTATTGGCTGGATCCCTTGGAACGGTGCTGCTTTATTTTTCTTGAATTGTTATATTTTCATTGCTCTTTAGTCCCTGAGTCTCACTAAGGTGACACTTTTTCAAAGGAAGCAGCCCATGTGGTAGGGAGTAGACATACACACAAATAGTGGGAACTGGGGACAAAGGTGGCTATCAGTCTAAAGCAAGAGCATGCAACTCAAGACTCTAGTAATATGCTGGGGTGGCAGTAGTGCTGGAAAGTACTAAAGGTGAGGGGTTTAGGTACCAAATGCATGGCATCAGGAGAGCTATCAGCAGACAGAAGTGAATCTGCTTCACTCAACACAGTGCTTTCTCAGTCAGTCTGTCATATATCATCATATCGTATCATATCATATCATATATAATCTATCTATCTATCTATCTATCTATCTATCTATCTATCTATCTCTCTATCTATCATCTATCTGTCTATCTCTTCCTTTCTTCCTATTCTTCTCCCCTCTATTTCTTTCTCCTCATCCTTAATCCTTAGGGGATTCTCTCCAGATATTTCAAAGAACATCATACAGTTTTCAAAATAATAATAAACTTTTAGAATATAGTAATAGGATACTATGTCTTTATCAATGAAGATAAAGGTAGATGAAATTTCCTGCTCTATAAATCAGGGACCTAGTGGCTGCTGATCTGTTTGACACATCATTTCAGTATGAGATTACTCCCAGTGTATAACTGTCAGATAGCCAGCCCTGTGATTTTTAGAGACTGCTGGAAACAGGTCTTGTGAGCATTCCTGTAGCTTGGGAAGAATCCAACCCCTCCCCATTCTTTCCTATCTTACTGGCAAATGGGACCAGAATTTATAGTGTGTTTATCTTTTATCAACTGTCTTTGTCATCTTGCTCTTACCTTAGGTTGTAGACCTGTTTTTAAAGTAATCGATGTTAGTTAATAAATAGGATGGCAAACAGGAGAAAACTATCAGTTAGGAGCCCATTTTGATGGACTGTACTGTCTACAAAAAATTTACTGGGGCAGAGTGTGACATACACAGCTCCAAAAAAAAAAAAAAAAAAAAAAAGCCTTATCCTTATTCTTTAGCCAAAATCTTTCTTGAAAGTTTCCATTATTCACAATGTACTATCCATGAAAACAGCAGGAGGCTGTCCCATGATAATGCTTCTGAAAAAGTGACTATGACTATTTGGTTCAGGAGTTAAAAACAAGCAAACATCTGTATTTGTGCACTTGGGAAGATCCCCAACTTTCAGAGAAAGAACTTTACACTGGAGGCCAGTATGGTGAAGCAGAGTTTTCTGCCCTCATTCTCCATTCTTCCACATTCTTCTCGGTGCATTCTGAGTCCTTGCTCTTGCAGCTGCTTTCCGATCCATCAAATTGAATATAGTTCATTACTTGCTTGTCTTGTTGTTCCTGTAAACCCCATGATGGTAAGACAAGGTTGCTTTGTATGTCCCTAGCCTTGTGGAGTGCCTGGCACATTAAGCGGGCTCATTAAAATTAATTAAAAGATGAAGGAATCAGTGAGTGAATAAGGAGCTAAAGACATATTTCTAGAATTTTCTAAATGGAATCTAAGTAAACCACTTCAATATTATTGACTCAGGAAGTTCTACTAAGGGAATAAAATGAAGAACAAGGACTTTCACACTTATTTTCAACATTAAGGAAAGAGGCATCCTGGGTCTATGACCCAGGATTTCATTCCACAGCATGTGGGTTTTTTTAGATTCATATGCACATTGTATTTATGCAATTTCTGCATCAACTCAGCTCAGTCCTGGTTCTACAACAGTTGCACCTTAGAAAAGTCTAATTGCAAATGGCATTGAGGTCTGTTAAAATGACCTTATATCTGAGTGGCAGACTCCTTCCCTTCTTGCTTGCAGAAGGCTTTTGAGCAAATGTGGCTTCAGCAGAACACTATGCTTCCTAAACTTTTGATGGAAATTTTACTAGAAGACTTGCTTGACAAGCTGCATGATTAAAAAAAATAACTGGCCGGGCGGTGGTGGTGCACGCCTTTAATCCCAGCACTCGGGAGGCAGAGCCAGGCGGATCTCTGTGAGTTCGAGGCCAGCCTGGGTTACCAAGTGAGTTCCAGGAAAGGCGCAAAGCTACACAGAGAAACCCTGTCTCGAAAAACCAAAAAAAAAAAAAAAAAAATAATAATAACTGTTCCCTGATTCCTAAGTGCCACAGCGCCTTCCCAGATTCTAGTAAGGAAGAAATAAAGCAAAACATGAAACACGATGCACCCAGTTCAAACACATGAATCTGTAAAATGCTTTATGTAATGAAAAGACAGTAAGTTATGATGAGATACACAAGCGCACACACACACACACACACACACACACACCAGCTTCTGTGTGTCCCTTGTAGCAGAAGGAGATGAGGCTAGCAGAAGCCCCTGCACAGAATTTGTATTCAGATATACAGTGGCTCTGCCACTTATCTGCAGGGTAAGCAGATGACTGTTTGCTCTACGCATAATGACTCTGTGAGGAGTGACCTTTCCTGGTGATTTTCTAACCAATTAGTCTGAACCCTTTAATTAATTAATTTCCTTAAGCAGAAGAGTTCCTCCCACCCCTTCTCCCTTAGCAATCATTCATTTTACACTATCCTCAAAATTATTAGCTTGGGAATTTTAATGACCCTGCACCATTTATTTTCATCGTCCTTGCTGCCATCTCAGCAAGCGACTACTAAGATCTATACTCTGTGTGTGTGTGTGTGTGTGTGTGTGTGTGTGTGTGTGTGTGTGTATGTCTGTCTGCCTGTCTGTGTGTGACACAGGCACACACAGGCATGGATGCACATGCCCTCAGAACTCTGTGTGGCCATTTATTTGTTCTAGGGACCTTACTGACTACTCTAAAATTCAGACAAGAGCAGCAGTCTAAGTGACAAAGTTTGATTTTCCACCAGGCTACTAAAGCAAATGATGGCAGATGGACCAGAAAGTCTGCAGTCTAGACTTTTTTGGGGTGGGGGTGATCTGCTTTTTCTCAAGCTGACTTGGACTCTATTGTGTCTCAGTGTGACTTCATTAATAGGGAGCAGGGGAGGGGATGAGACTATGTCATTTTCTTTTATATAGCAAGGGCATTTTAATGGGGGACTATAAACATAAGCCTTATTTCTGTCTGTCTGTCTTCCTTATTGTTCCTCTTCCTGTTTGTTTCTATTCTCAAACTCCAGGGCTCAATTTACTTCCTTTTCATATCTTTCATCCTGTGATTTGAAATTCTCTACTAACTCTACAGGGAGACCCTGTAATATATAATGGCAAAGAGAGAGGAGAATGAGCAATGCAAGTTTCTAAGGATTTCAGAAATCATTTATTCTGGAAAAATTCATTTTCTTCAGACCTCCTAGTATAATCCCTACGAATTCCCTCCTGCGAGGCTCAAACACCCTTTTATATGAGCAGTTCTTAATCCGGGAAGCATATTATGGAGACAAAGTGACACAGAGGGAGCCATTGACTTACCTTAAGAGACTGTGCCTTTCTTATGTGATCATTAATTAACGTGTATCCTTATTAGTATATTTTCCTGTCATGCTTTAATGAATGCAACTCAATTTAAAAAATAATAGGGGTGCGGAGAGATGTGTAAGTACACTTGCCATCATTTCTAAGGACCTGTGTTCCATCCCCAGGACTCATAGAAGAAGGAAAGAAACAAATCCACCAAGTTGTCCTCGACCCTCCACACTGCACCTTGGCATATACAACCCCCTTCCACATGGAAATAAATACAATAAAATACTAAAACAATCTTTGAAAACTTCTTTCTCCTTTATGTATATATGTTTTGAAATTATATAAAAATTCTAACAATTTGCAATGTATATTGTTTATATATTCATATAGAAGGTAGTATAAATTAAGTTTAAAATTTCATCCATGTATATTAATATATACATATACAAATATAACTCTGAGGAAAGAGAATTAATGGATTTCCATGCACCAGCTCTAATGTGTGGGAAATCAGTTATGGTCTAGACAGGATCATGTGCCTGACCAATATTTCCTATCTAGGCACTTGGTTCCAGAGAACTCTGGCTACAACTCAGGGCATTTGTTTTTCCTCTTTATGCTCCTCTCATAGTAGCGAGGTGGATAGAATATGTCATGATTGAAACAAGCAATTGTCATTGTCTCTCATGTGTATATGTATGTATGTATGTATGTATATGTGTATATATATATATATGTATGTATGTATGTATGTGTGTGTGTAAGTTAGTGTAATCCTTTAGAAATTTAGGAGGAAAAACTGTTGTGATTTGATACCCTCCATCTAATAACATCATAATATTGAAATCCATTAACAATTCTCTTTTGGTAGTTTTAACACCATTGTGTCTGTGCCCATGTATCTCTCTGAAATGAGATTTTTGTACTCTATTTTCTGTTCTGATTTTTTTTCTTAATGTTTTACTATATTAATGTTTACCATATGAGATTTTAAGATGTTGACTATTTTTTAACTAGAAAAATAGCAATTTCATGTGGCATTGTCTACTAATGGGAAATGTTCTTTCCACGGAAATTTTAGGACTAGAGTGATGGTTCAGAGCAATGGCTGCTTCTCCAAAAGACCTGAATTTGATTTCCAACATTCTCATAGTGGCTCACAACCCTTATATAACTCCAGTTCCAGTAGACTGAATGCCCTCTTCTGGCCTCGGAGGGCACCAGGCATGCCCACTGTATACAGCCATACATGTAGGGAAAATATCTATACACAAAAATAAAATAAAATAAATCTTTTTGCCTGGTGATGGTGTCACACACCTTTAATACCAGCACTCAGGAAGTAGCAACAGGCAGATCTTTGTGAGTTCCAGGACAGCCTGGTCTATAAAGCAAGTCCAGGACAGCCAGGGCTACACAGATAAACCCTGTCTCAGAAAACAAACAAACAAACAAACAAAAATCTTTAAAAAATAGTAAAATATAACATTTTTGTCAGTTTCCTTTTCAAAGGACATCTTATTTAATTCTCATAGTTACCCACTCATGAAATTGCTTTGCATAATCCTATTTTTCAGATGAGACACTTGAGGCTCAGGGATTTAAGATATCTATCTCAGTATTCAATTTAACTGGGAAGGAAATGAAGAGACACTCTAGTATCAGAACTTGCTCTCCCTGGCTCAGGAATCTTATTTTTCAAGAACACACACAGAATCACTTAAACCACAAATATTATTAATATCTTCATAATAACTTATTTTATAGATTTATTTTATTTTTATGCTAATAATCTTAACCAAATACCTGAAACCTATGTTATTTCTATGTTCCATTAACATTAATGATGTTGTGATGAACATGACCTTGAAGAAACAAATTCTTGATCTTTTTGAGCTTAGACAACGTATCTACTCATGTTTTGCAATGATAGTCTTACCCAATATAAATCTTGTATTTTAACCAATAGAACATTATCTTTTCAAGTATTTCTTTAATTTCAAAGTGCTTTTTTCTATTTTAGAGCAATTTAAAAGAAGATTCATTGCAAGGTATTTGTATAATACAATTTTTGTGTATTGATATATTGAACATGCATAGTTTTTCAGGATAGATCTGTGTTCAAGAGTCTGATAAACCTACTTCTCCTTTCTATAAAGAAAATTTAAACAAAATCACTGGCTTCAATTCTTGAAATTAACCTTCCCTCTAATGTTGCCTGCAGACGTAGAGGGCAATTGTTTCTTTCTTTTATGTTGTTTTGTTTACAAGGGATAATTTCATCATGAAAATGCAGAGATAGACTTCTAGCAATTATATATGAAATATTCCACGTAAAAAATTCAACTTCTATTATTTATCTAAATGTAAAGGGAAAACTAATTATCTGAGCTGCACCATTCTCACTTCTTTCAGGTGACTTGCTGAGTGGAAAGAACAAGGAGGGGTGAACCATTTCCTTAGGGTTCGAGAGACCCTCACTTTTTTCTGGCATCTACTGGTTGTATACCAGTAAGCATTCTGAAAACTGTCCTGAAGGGGCACTTATACCCTCCATATTTTAGCTACTGTCAGAGTAAGTAGCAGCCAGTGAAATCTGTGTCACAGTAAGTAGGAGCCAGAGAAAACTGAATGGAAAGTATCTACTGCAAAGATGACTAATGAAGTGTATCATTTATCTCATCCATGAAGCCCAATATCTAGAACAGGGGCTTTCCGTTTTGGACTGTCCTCAGACACTGGTGTTGTTATGAGGCAGAGCCTAGAGTGGTTCTGGGAATGACAGTCTAAAACTGCTCTGGCCCAATGCAGGGGTGAAACGCTGTATGGTAAGGGTCCATTATGCTCTGCAGACAATATATACAATGTAGAATGCACTATGTACCCAGAATTGTAGGTCCCTACCTCCTCCAAATAAGCATTATCACCAGATTTTGATATTTCAATCTGTAAGGATTAAATTACAAAATTATGTTTCAGTTTATAATGTGTGGTAAATAAGGTAGATTATAAGGAAAATATAGTCTAAAATAATTTCAAAATGAATGTGTTCTATAAAATAAGTGTGTATCTTTAGTATAAACTCATTTTGAGTGAGAAAAATTGATTTTAACGTTGTGTGTAAGAAAATATATGAAGCTTACTAAAAACAGAACAAAAGTATAAGAAAATTTACCTAGTTACTGAAGTTGTGCAAAATGAAAGAAAAATATACATTTTTAAAATATAAAAGCCAATAAATAAATATCTACAAAGAAAAGAGAAGTCAGTTCCTGTGTTTCTCATACTTCTAGTTGTATCCTTGACATCTGCAAAAATACACAGAAAAGATGTTGGGCAATGATTTTGACAATGTCTTTCCTTGTATACTGTCTATCCCTGGTGCTTTCCCTCCATACCTTCAGGGATAATCCCTTCCTAAAGTATGTTAGATAAAAAGGTAAAGATATAGGGTCTTCATAATATGGTCAAATGTCAATTTTTCATTTCTTTCCCTTTTATTGTTTCCATCTTTTGTTGTTTTATCATAGCCAATAGACTCAGGCATGTCTTTCCATCATTGAGCATTTCATCAGATTCTTATTTCTCACTAAGGCAAATTATCTTTGTGGTACCTAATTGTCAGCTTGACATCTAGAAGGCAAACCTCCAGGCATGCCTGTGAGGAATTGTGTAGATTTAGATTGTTCTCCAAAATTTTTCTGTGAGGGACCTTCTTAACTACATTAGTTGATATGGAAAGGCCTGTCTTAACTGTGGTCTGGACCATTCCCTTAGTGGGAGATCCTGGACTCCATAAAATGGGGAAGGGAAGCTGAGAACCACTGTATGGACATTAGTTCATGGCTCTCTGCTCTTTACTCTGGATGTCACAGGACACATTCTTCCAAACTCCTGATGCTGTAACTTCCCTCCATGAAGGACTATATCCTAGAATTGTGAGTTAAGTGAATGCCTTTTCCAATAATTTGCTTCTGTCATGGTATTGTCTCACAGCAACAGAAAAAGAAACCATAACCGTAATTAAAAGGTAGATATTGCTGCTGTAAGTCTTTGTCTCCACAGAGAGAAGACAAGCGAAAGATGAGAGAAAGTACTGCATCAAAGACATACTTGACAAATGACTCTCATCCAAAACACACAAACGCTGTTAGAACTCAGTAATAGGAAAGCAGATCTCTTTAAATAAGGATGGGACAAGAAAAGATAATTTTTCTAAGAGGATGAATACATGGCAAATCAGAATGTGAAAAATGTTCAGGATCATATTCCATGAAGGTATTATAATTAAGCAAAAATGATATACAACTAATAGTTGCCATACCAGCTAGTCTCTAAAATGCAACTAATACCAAATGCTGGCAAGACAGTGGAGCAGTAATAGTTTGTGTTCATCTTTGATGGTGATGCAGAATGGTACAGCAAATTGCAAGGCATTTTGGCAGTTTCTTTCAGAGTTAAACATATCCTTGTGATAAGATACAGCAGTCATGCTGCCTGGAATTTACCCAGTGAATTCAGAATGTATGCCCACAGTAAAACCTGCTCAAGAATGTGAGTAGCAGTGTTATTTATAGTTGCGAAATTTGGATGCAACCAAGATGTCCTTTAGTAGATAAGAGGATAAACAAACTTTAGCATATCCATACAGTGGGATACTGTTCAACTAAAAGGCATTGAGCTATGAAGCCAGAACAGACCTGGAGAAGGTTTAAGTGCATGTTACTAAGCAAAGGAAACCAACGTGAAAGGACTGTATAATGAGTGATACTATGTGTGCCACACAACAAATCAGAGAAAGAGCCACTATTATCATGGGCAGAAGCAACAAAGAAATGTACATCACACAGAGTCTTTCTAGGAGTGAAACAATTCTGTAAGATACCAACACAGTGCGCATACACCTCACTAGACATTTGAAGAAGCCTCTACAACATATAACACCAAGACATAGAAACATACTCTTTAGGTTTAGGGGATAGTGGTATGTCAATGTATGTTCCCCAGTTTGAAAACTACTCCAGGGCGGATGTTGACAGTAGTGAGGTTCAGAGGAGCTACAGGAAGTAGATGGGAACTCTGACCCTCTGTTTAGTCTTGCCGTGAGCCTAAAGATGTACTAAAAAATAATAAAGCCTTTGAATAATTATATTTGATGTTCTCAGTAATTTGACTCTGGTCAACCATTGGTTTGTTGTTGTTGCTTATTGTGTTCTGTTCTGACTGTAAACTTTGCAGAGGAGGATGAAGGATGTATGCAGAGCACAAAGCCTGCCATGTTGAAGCTAAACAGTCTTATTTTTTACATTCTTAATGAGGCAATACTGTACTTTCCTACTCTGTTGAACTTCTGAATTAGGACTTGTTGGTGGTCATATGTTTAGCACACGCCATCGGCAAGTCATAACTTGGTCCTTGGCCCAAAATTAAAGTGTCCAAAGGAACTTACCCATTTCATTCTTTCTTAAGCCTTAATGTAAGCTTTGTTTGCTGCCTCAGAAAATCATGTCTACCCAATAAAACTGTCCATTTACAAGTGGCATTTTCAGATTCTTGACCTTTTAATATATTTCTTAGTGTTTCCTCCTTCTGGGATTTGGAAAGTTCAGCAGATCTGAGGGGATTTCTCAACTCAGTATGAGACATAGCACACAGGAAAGCAATTTCTTAGATTTCCCTTGTGGGAGTAAGGTGCTCAAATTGTATGAGAAGGGACCCTAGAGATACCTTTCTGGAAACCCAGGTAATGCAAGAAAGAAATAAGCATTGCGTGGGTTGAATTTGTAATGGGTAAGGGATGGGTCTCATCTGACTTACCTGGAAACCAGGACATAGTAACATTATTATTCACAGAAGGTTCCTGGTTTCTTAGAGTTTCCACTCAGTCCTCATAGATTATTTTTATTGAGGCCTCTGCTATGGTTGAATAGGAGATATCCCCAAAGGCTCAGGTATTGAAGGTTTAATACTACACTGGTTTTCAGAGACAGTTGGGTCACAAATGAGCTCATTTCATGAATCCACTGGTATGTTCAGGCTTGAATGAACTATTAGGGGCACAGACTAAACCTCTGAAAGAATGAGTTAAAATAAATAATTACTCCCTTTAAGTTATCTGTGTTGTTTTAATGTGGCAATGGAAAGCTAACTAACATGTCTGCCTGCCAATGCAGCAGAGCAGGGAGACAGATGCCTGCTACAGGGCTTGTACATTGGAGCTCAGTGAAGATCACTGGTAGTGTTTCTTCCTCTCAATGCTAACTTGCTCAAGGAAGGCAGGGAAGGGAAGAGGGCAAGGAGTCAAGGCTGTTTCCTTTCTCCATCATATGGAGCTTTGAAGAAATTTTCCTGTTACATTGATCCAAGTGAGGAGTTGGATATCAACCCTGTATTCCCTCAAATTTAGATATATAATGTCCAGAATTTAACTGGACTGAATTTTGGCTGAGGCAAGTGAAGTGATTTACACCTCAGGGTCTTATTCTTGTAGGAAATCTAACAGGAGAAGCAAACACTGAGTTACTTCCTAGGTAACAGGTCAGGAAGGAACCTGGGGCTGGTGTGTTGCAGCTGGGGAAATGAGAGCATGGAATACAGTTCTGCTGGGGTTCTCTCTGGTCTAATACTGAAGATGTCTCAAGACCGCCTGAAAGAGGGTATGGCCAGGTGCTAGGAACAGAGTGGTAAAAATCACCCACTTCATAGAAAGGGTACTCAGCCCCTACCCTCTTCTCTCCCTCCTGCCTTCCTGGAGCCAGACAGCATGGGAATGTGAGAAACTCATTAGAATCAAGACCTTACACTCTGATCATAATGCCCGTGTCAGCCTAACTAGGTTGGGGAATTCAGGAACAGAGCAGGTAGAGAAGGTAGAGTTAAGAAGCAAGCCTGATGAATTTAATATAGTCAAATACAGGCTGTTTGTTATTATCTTCAATGGGGCATTTATTTCCTGAATTAAGACAGTCCATGTGATTTAAAGTGACTGTGGGACTATCTATTACATAAGATTAAACAGAAAGTCAGAGACCTGCCAGAAATTATACACAGAAGCAAGGGAAGATTGCTCCCAAAGAACACACTTTTAAGGAAGACAGAAACAAAGACCATGTTTCAAGCTACCACTCATGCTTGTCCATCACAGTGGTTACAGATGTGGGTGTGAATGCACCGTGGCTTCCTGTAGCTAAGGCTTCCTGTCTGCTTCTGTCTTCCAGTGGTCATTGTTCTCTTTCATAACAGGGTCATTGGGGGTAATTATAGGGTAAGAGTAAAGCTCTTTGGGGGAAAGCAATCATGTAGCCTTGAAAGAGGGAGAAGAATTTTCTAACTACCCAGAAAACTTTTCTAATATAATGAAAAGTATGTAGAGTGGGAATGTAAAGCCATGATAGACACAATTACACCTGAATTCTATATAATTTATCTTTTAAATCGAATGCTTTTGAGAGTGTGCCATGTGAATAGTCACATAGACATAACAAGACTGAGGAGTTGGGATTGGCTTAAATAAACCAGGAAACCAGGATGGTTAGTCTTTCTTTCCATGGTCGGCAATTCCTGATCTGCTCAAGAAATGTGGCTTTGTGTTTGTGCTCGGTGTGTGTGTGTGTGTGTGTGTGTGTGTGTGTGTGTGTGTGTGTGTTGGCTTAGTATGCATGCCGGTGCTTGTACACACATAGGTGCGTGCGCGCACATACACACACACACACACACACACACACACACACACACACACACACACAGAGTTCCTGGACAAATGTCACTGTAGACCCAACAGACCATACTGAAAGTTAAGAGAGAAAAATGGACCACCAGTGGCAGCTAAGGGAACAAGGGATGCAGTATTAGGTGTGATTTTTGTTAGCAGTTGGTAAAATGTAGGCAGGGGTGAGGTATAAAAATTTTAAATCCGAAAACTTGAATCTAAATATGTCATACTTACTAAATGAGATTTCGTAAATATTTTATTTTTCTCCATTGAAAAAGACAAAATATCCCATCAATATCTCTTTGTAAAGACTGTTTAAGTATCTCTATCTCCAGATTATGACTCTTCTGCTGAAGAGTTACATCATTTGTTTTGTACTTCATTGACTCCTGTGCTCTTTCACTGACCCCTGCGTTCTCCCTCTCTCTCTCTCTCTCTCTCTCTCTCTCTCTCTCTCGTGTATGTGTGTGTGTGAGTGTGTGTACCTTTCTTGGATCAGTGCACATATACACACTGATTGATGAGATAATATATGTATGTGTGTGTAGCAAATGCCCAGGTTCGACCAGGGTTATTCATCTGCCCAGTTCACCCAGTTCTCCAAGGATGTTCAGAAGGAACTGTGGCTACTGATAAAAGTTACCAAGTAAGAAGTTAGCACTGGGTACTGGCCAGTTTGGCTGCAATTCCTAACAGTTGAAGTAAGTACCACTCATAAGAGCTGTCAAGTATTTTTAGATGTTTACTCTGCACATTGGCTGGAAAAATTCCTCTACGAGATTTTGGGACACTTGAGAACATGGTCAAGGCCACCTGCAATTCATTAATCAGCATTAATTAGATTAAGATGTTAAATCCATTGGTTTGTAGCAGACTGTTGGAAGAGGGACAGATTTGGCTTGTAGAAATTATTTCGAATGGCCAGAGACATTTTGTGTTATTATAGTGGGGCGTACTGTACACACTTAGCATGTGGCAACCTAGAAATTCATAGAGTAGTACACAGGGTAGCTATGCATGAGAAAAACTATCTGGCCTCTTGATTAAAGAAGCTCCCGCCTTTCTAACTCTAGATTTAATACTCTGTGGTGTATGCCAAACAGACAAGATATATGATCTCTGTCTTTAGAAGTTGTAGAGCCACGATGTTGAAGGAGATCAGAATAATATGGTCATTAGTTGAAATAATTCCTCTTACACTTATTTATTAAGGAACTACTATATGTCAGGGGCTAGGGAGATGGCTCAGCGGTCAAGAGCACTAACTGTTCTTCCAGAAGACCAGGTTCAGTTCCCGGCACCCACATGGAAGCCCAAAATTGTCTGTAACTCCAGTTCCAGGGAATCTGGCACCCTTACACAGACATATGTGCATGCAAAGCAGCAATGCACATAAAATAAAAAATAAATAGATCTTTTTTAAAAAAGAAAAAAAGGACCTACTTTATGTCAAATGCTCTGCAAGGCTTGATGTTGATCATAACTATGACACAATAGATGAACTCCTTTCCCCAGTAAGCTTCGAGTCTGCTGAGGAAGACATTTTAAAAAGGAAAACAAAGACAAAATTCACCTTGTGTTGGAATAATGACATTTGAAGGCAGGAGTCAGAATTGGCTTGATATAGAATGATGGAAGTCTTTCATGAGATTCGATGGGAAAAGAACCATCTTTGAAAACAGGACATTTTAGTTGAGAAATAACTAAGTGAATATTTTGCTTTTTTCTTTCTTCAAAGTATTAATATGTGAAATTTTATGGGAAAGACATCTCAAATGCAGAACATAATCATGTGTTAGAAACAGAATTGGATCTTGAATGATGAGCAGGATGCCAGGAAAAGCAATAATACTGAAATCAACAACTGTCAACCCATTCACTCCATAATTATGCCTGAGTGTCTTCTACCTAAACACATTTTCGTGAGCAAAACCGGAAATGGTTTCAGGTCTAAATATATTTATATTTTACTAGAAGAGAGTCCACATAAATAAGAAAACCGAGAAACAATGCGATACAAATGTAAATACTCAAAGGAACACATCTGTTTTGTGAGAACCTATGGTGAGAGAATTCTACCTAGACAGATATGATAGGGAAGACTTTCAATAAGGCAATGCCAAAGTGTATTGTTTGATGTTGTGAAGTAGGGCATAAGGAAAAGTGTGAGTTGGACAGTAGCTCAGTAGTAGAGCCCTTACCTAGTGTGTACAAGACCCTGGGTGTGATCTCCAACACAAAAATACACACAGAGATACTCCCCCCCCAAAAAAAGCACCCAGAAATGAAGGTACAAGGAGAGTTCTAGAAAAAGGATTGGCATGGGAGCTAATACGCATGACAAGATAGAAACTGAAATGACTCTGCCATGACTAGAGTGGACACAAGGAAGAGTATGTGCAATGAAGCCACATGTGTAGGGAGAAGAGATAGGCCCAACTGTAGGGGAGTATGCTTGGAAGAGGAAAGAGGGGACAAATATTCATGTTGGAAAGTCTAAGGAGAAATATTTTTAAATTAGAGGAGTAAATAAACATGAGAGGGACAATGAATATATTAGAATGGTGTTATGGACTAAAATATTTATTTAACTGTGTAAAGATGTGATGCATTTGTTTATTTGGCATTTCTTTAACTATGTAAAGATGTGTTGCTCTTTTACCTTGCCTGCCTAAGGTACCTGATTGGTCTAATAAAAAGCTTAACCAATAACTAGTCAGAAGAAGGCTAGGCAGGGCGGGCTTGTGGGCAGAGAGAAAAAGTGACCCAGTTAGCCAGCTGGAGGCTGGCCAGCCAGACAAGGAGGAAGAAGGAAAGCAGTATGGACAGTATGAGATGAGATAAATGAGCCTCAGGGCAGCACATAGATGAATAGAAATGGGTTCATTTTAGTTAAAAAAAAAAAAAAAGCTAACTAGAAACAAGCCTAAGCTAAGGCCAAGCATTCATAATTAATAATAAATCTCTGTGTCATGTTTTGGGGGCTGGAATCCTAAGAAATGTCCACTACATATGAACCACAACCATCCAGTTCTAGGACACCCAGTGTCCTCTTCTGAACTCCTCAGGCTCCAGGCATGAATGTGGAACATAATCATGCATGTAAGCAAAACACTCATGCATATAAAATAAATAAGTTTAAGAATTAAAAAATAGAAGTAGAAATAGAGTTTTTTGAGAAAGATATTCCTGAGAATGAGAGTAGGCTAGTGAGCTGGGGAAATGTGTTTACTCAAAAGCAGTGGGCCAGGCAGCTCAAGGGCCTTTACGGTTGTTTACACAGTTCCTGCTTTCTTTCCTGTCTGGATAGTGTGGGTTTGTTGTACATGCTGTTGGTTATATATGTAGCCCAGATGTGCAAGGGTCTCCAGTCTGTTTTTGTCATACATTTATTCTGGTGCTGTTCTCTCTGGTCCCCACTCCCCTGTGACAGGGGTCTCTCACTAGTCATCCATATACATGCTGAAATAAATGGTTAATATTGTGCTGGCCAATGGGTAGCCCAGATGATAAGCCTGTGGCAGAGAAAGAGACACTTAATATTACCTAGATCAGTCATTTTTTTTTTTTTGTCTTACATCAAGACTTTTTATTTGTTGATAAAAAAGCAAAATAAAGGAGAACAGTCACTTTCTTCTCCTGGATCAGAACTGAAATATAATGTAAGAATCTGGGATCATGGTGTTTTCCACTTAGATTCGACATTATTTTTGCTTCCTTGTCTAGTGAACACAATTCCTCTCAACAGTAGCCACAGTGGAAGGGATCAGATAGCCATGATACAGAAATGGGAAGCTGATTTGTAAATGCTTCCAACTGTCTTTAATTAATGCACATCCCTCATCTTGAAGTCTCCCATGAGACTGTCATTGGTTTTTAAGTGGTCATTTGAGATTACAATAAAATTACATTATCATTTTCCCCTTTCCTCCCTCCAAATCCTCTTGTGTGCCCTGTCCCCCTTGATCTCTTTAAAATTCATGTCCTCTTTTCCTCTTTAATTGTTGGGGTGTGTGTGTGTGTGTGTGTGTGTGTGTGCACATGCTCACGTGCGTGTGCACACACACACACACACACACACACACACACACACACACCACGGGAGCCCACTTGGGTATTTCTAGATATATAAATGCAACTTGCTCAGTCCATCTAATGTTACCTCTATGTATATGTTTTCAGGGCTGCCTGGAGACGATTAAAGCCATAATCTATCAAAACGCTGAGCAGTGGAACCTAGTCCCAACTGACACACCTACAACACAACTCCTTCACCTAAAACTCAGGGTTTGAAGTAGAAGAGAGTCCAGTAGTATTAAAAGTGCCAGAGGAGTGAGGAGTTTGCCATGAGGCTGGGTTTCCTGGAAATGCCATCCCATGTATTTTACAGTTGAAGCTACAGTCTGGACATTATAAAGGGCTTATCCAAGGTCATCCTAGATAATGACAGAGCTTGACTGCCATGTGCCCCAGTTTATTTCACTGTCCTGTTTGGCTCTCTCCTTCAGCATTTCAAATGTGAAGGCAGTGGTGTGCGGTTTTATTTTACTGCTGGCATCCCAAGTACATCTATTGGTCAAATAGCCTCAGGCCCCTTTACTTAAAGGGGAAAGTTTTTCCTGAGTTTTCACTAGCATATCCTTATAAATCACTCCACTGAAATCTAGAATAGCTTGGATAACGATATGAAACTTAACTAGGAGCTTAGCAGTGCGTCACGACATCCAGCAGTTTTAGTTTATCACTTCCCAGGGGAAGAAAAAAAAAAAACAGCATAAGAAACAAGCTAATAAATTCATTTTTAAACCTAGCACCCTCCTCCCTCTCCCTGGTAAATGTTGTAAATTCTAGCCCTTTATGGTTTGCTTGAGGAAGCAAGCTCAATGTCAGACTGTTTTAATAGCCTTTGATTTACTTTTTAAGTGCTTATTAGAGTGATGAATGACAGTGTTTTGAAGCCAATCACAGTCTTGAGACAGGTGGGAGCTTCATGGCCTTTCTCCCAGGGACTGGGGGGTTGTTTAGGTTTTGGGCAGACACACATGCTGAGCAGGAACACACTCTGCATTTCCTTCCTTCTGTGAGTGGCAGGTGGCTCTTTATTTCCCCCTCCTGTCACTTAAAAGAATATGGTGACACAGGACATTTTACAGTCTCCTGTTCTCCAATGCTAGTTCTAGTAGCCACCAGGTGAATGGGAAATAGAGTGACTGTTCTGGGAGTCTCTTCCACCCTACTTTCAACACATACAGGAAGAGAAATCCTCCAGCGCTAAGAAGTCGAGGCCTCAAATAAGTATGCAGAGTTCTTTTAGCATGTCTCTAAGTCCTGCTAAAAAGCAAACCAGGTGGTTGCGGTGGTAATTGGCTTGCGTTTGCATTTGTTCACATAATAACTGCCTCACCATGCACAGCACCCAGCAGGGTGAACTCCGAAGCCTCTCTCCTCAGCAGACAGAATTAAGTTGCATTTCATCCTGTGCTCATTCAGGAATCCTTAATAGTCAGGCTCACTGAGAGGGATGCAGAGTGGCCTTTTGAGATGTAAATAGTATCGCCTGCACATGAAAATCCATGAAGTCAGTTCCTGGGTCTTTACTTACAAGAGTTTTCAATGAAGAATCAGTGGATTTCAGTTCCAGCAGCATTTTTCTTGCCTTTAAATCCAGCCTCAGTGTTCATCAATTTGTTTAATAATGCCTGGGGAGCCTTTGGTCCCTGAACTGAATAATGAACATTTAGAGTGCCCACTGCCTCAAATGCTTTCTCAATGTGTGCTCCCTTCTGTGTGCAAAAGAGAAACTGACAGGGAAAGGCTCCTCTTTCTTCATTGACATGGAAGAATTTGTTTAGGAAATGATGCTTGGCCAAAGCAAAGATGCTTTAGCACTTTGGTTCTTGAATCTTTATCACCTCTTTAATCACCATTATTATTTTTACAGCCCAGTAACAGCACCAGCCCTCCATGTGATTGGTTTTAGAATCCCATATGAAGCTTTTCAAAAACTTAGCAATGTGGGTACCGCAATCAAAGGCCTGGATTGCAACCTCAGAAAGGATAGCTTATATCTCTTTGTTGTGCAACCAGGTGGAGAACTCCAAGCATATTATATTGCCAAAAGAAAATGATTTTGCTGTTCTCTAATTAATGCAATCTCTTAGAAAGCTGTGGTGCCACACTTTTGTGTACTTATATGCTCTGGGAAGCCTGTTGAAATGCAAATTCTCTGGTCAATAGGAGCTCTGATTCCCGAGGTTGGGGTAAAGATCAGGAAGCTACATTTTAACCAGATCTTCCTGTGCAAAAAATAGAAGGGCCATCTCATAAGAAAGAGCTGTACGGGCAGCCTGTCAGGGTTTGCTGCCATTGCTTTGTTTCTTGTTGAGTTGCTCTGATTTAAGGGAATTGGTCAAATTAAGCGCACTGATTGTATTTTATTCTCAAGTCTCTCTGTGTTCAGGAGGTGTAGTCTGCCTGTCAGGCAGGGTTCGCCTAAAACAGGCGGAAAACTCCCAAGGCATTGTTATATTTCCAAAAGGATTCCATGAGGTCTCAAACAAGCTCTGCATTTGAGAAGCTTTTAATGTAACTTGACACTCCCACCTTACCACCACCAGGAGATCTAATTAAATTGGCTTGAGATGACCCCAGATTGGCATCTTTTAACATTTCTCCATGTGAGTGTGATATACAACAAGGGTTGAGAGCCACTGGCATAAGAATTGTGCAAAGCCACAGGATTCTCAGCCTGGCTGTGAAATGTCAAGTAATGTGCTGTGTTGAAACCACAGAGACTGGAAGAGCTGAGTCCCTCAGGTGTTCTGTCTGCTGTGACCACACAGCCCCAAACTGAGCTCAGGAGTGTAGTTTCCTAGCACTGATAGTAGGAGAGGAAATAGAGGTTTTATGTTCGTCCTGTCTTAGTTAGAGTTTCTATTGTTCTATTGTCTATTGCTTTTATAAAATACTAAAATACCCTGACCAAAAGCAACTTGGCAAGGTAAGAATTCATTTAATCTTACTCATTCATATCAAAAAAGGAGGAGTCAGGACAGGTACTCAAGGCAGGAACTTCTAGGCATGCACTGAAGCAGAGGCCATGTTGGGACTCTTCTTTTTCTTTTTTTAGTTTCTCGAGACAGGGTCTCTCTCTGTGTAACTGCCATGGCTGTCCTGGAACTCGCTTTGAGGGACTCTTCTTAATGGCTTTGCTCTGTCTGCTTTCTTCCAACTCAGGACTCACCTGCCCTGGATTGGTATCACCCAACAATTGCTCCTGTTAATATAAAAAACACAGTTCTCACTTTAAAGGGATTAATAGTTTATCCTGGGGCAATTTTGAGTGCATATATAGACTAGGGAGAGAGATTTAGTTTACCCCAAATTCTGTGTTCTGATGTAGAAGCAGATTTGTGAAGTGTTAGAGCTTATAGAACAAAGAAAGTCGAAAATCACGGCAAATTTAAAGTACACTCGTGAAAACATTGGGGAGGAATGTAGAGTACGATGGAGAAAGCACTCTTATAGGCCTCCAGTGGCATGCCATGGCATTCATAGCATTTAGGCTTGAGGAAGCTAGTGGTCTGCTAGGTTAATAGATTCCAAAAGTTTTTTTTTAATCTTACAGGATGCTAGCTCACACACAGAAGTGGGCAAGGAATGACTATTCTAGGGGCTAAATCTAGCCCTAGGTAAGGTTATTAGCCTCTGGACCTGCAACATTCCAACCTCTCTACACCTCTGCAATTGTAATCTGCCTACAGCTTCTTTCCAGGAATTCTCATCCACATTACCTTGATCTGTGTAAAAGCTATGCACCACACCAAATGAATTTAAGTGATTTTATCTACTGAAAAACATCAAGAATATATATATTCAGAACTGGAGCAATAATTCCAAGTTTTCTCTCCAAAACTAGTTCATTTTTGTATTATAAATATCAAAATACATATTTTAAAAAGTTACTGCTACTTTCTAATGAACATTAAACAATTTTGTCATATCAACACATTAACCACATATTAGTACTAAGAGGTCAAGGTTATTATCTTAAAGTCAAACAAAGAAAACCACAGTACATAACTGATTTAAAGAGGAAAAGAGATAGCACATGCTGTGGTCCAGAGTCATGTTGTGGACCCTGGTGGTGACACACAATGGCCATAGCTGGGACAGTGCAGCTCCAGTCAGATATGTGTGCCCATGTGTGCATCATGTGTGTACCTGTGCATGCTTAAGATGTAATAGTTTGATGATAGTAATAGTTTATATTAATGGAAAACACTGAACTCCAGCTAGTTTGACCTTCCAAAGCAGACAATTACATTAACAGATATCATTGGTGGTATTTTTGTGTACATTTCTTAGCTACTGATGAGATAGATCTTCTGTGTGACCCTGTGTATCTCAGGCGAACACTTAAGGGGGTTGAGTTTGTACCAGTTAAAGGTGAGCACCTTCCCTGTGTCTTCTTTTAATCTTCCCCATAATTTGCTCTGCTGTTACACATATTATCTATTCTAGCCATGTATTATCTATCTGGAGTCTGCATATTTCTATCATCTATCTATTGTCTATCTATCATCTATCTAGCTTCTTATCTATCATATGTCATCTGTGTAAATGAAGAAACCAAGACAAAGATGTGTTGAATTGCTTACCTGAATTTCACAGTATGAGAAAATTGTGTTTCATGTATCCAGAGCTCAATTCTCTATTTCTTATCTTAAGCTCAACCATATTAGAAGCTGTTTACATTTGCATACATGCCAGAGTCAGATATGGGCTTAGAGATAGGAGCCGCAGAACACAAAATTTTTCTGATTTATGTGTGTGTGTGTGTGTGTGTGTGTGTGTGTGTGTGTGTGTGGTGTAGAAGTTATTCTGCTCTGCTAAAGCAAAGAAGTATTGCTGGAAAAACAATACCCTAAAGTAGGAAGGAGTGATTAAAAATTGCTAGAGAACTTTAACAGTCACTATTCCTGCAATGATTGACAACCTCAACTCCTCTTCAGTGTGCTGCCTTCTAGAGACTCAGCTCTCTCCCCATGTCAGTAACTACATGCAAAATACCTAGAAAAAAATTGTGTCAATATGTTTTATTCAGTATTGTATAGGCATATACCCTGTGGTTTTATTTATGTACACATAAATATGTATAATATAAATACCATATATATATGGTACATACCATATGCAGATATGTGGTGTATAGAGATATATCAAGGACTAGATAGAAGATGATAGCTAAGGGAAGTGGTTTGTAAAGAACTTTAAATAAATCACAAAAAACTTCAGAAGTACATGGGCTAAAGAAAATTTAAAGTTATCAACTTGGATAAAAGCACACATTACCACTCCACACAGTAATTCATAGTAACCAAAAAGAACATATGCAAATGCTATTTGTCAGAGGTAAAGGGGGAGAATGACTATATGGATTTCAGAAAGGAAGCACTCTCTCTGTCTGTCTGTCTATCTATCTATCTATCTATCTATCTATCTATCTATCTATCTCACTGTTTCTCACTCTCATACACATATGCACACACACACACACACACACACAAAACCCACACATACTCTCTATGAACATTTCTCTGTTGTACTTTCTGTTTCGGGGAATATTGCCTTGATTTCATTTGTAGTCCCTTGTGCCCTATGGCTACAGCCAATTTGCAAGGGGAGGTTGGTGACTTGTCTAAAGGAAATGCATCCTTTTCAGACCAGTGAAATCAGCAAGGCTCCTCAGCAAGAGAGAGATGGATTGAGGGCAAGTGAGGCATCCAGGCAGCCAGCATAAAATTACATGAGGTCCTTAAGGAATATGGATTCTGCAGCCTTCCAAGAAGCTGTACCATAACCTTCTTCTCATTGAACAAGGGGTTAAAACACTGCTGTTAGGAAGGAGGGTGGTGCAAAGCTCAAGCCACTGCCTCCCTGCTGACTGTTGCATAGGTAGCAGGAATGCACATCTTGAGGAAATTGTGATCACAAAAATAGCGGTGCATTTCTTCTAGAGTATCTAAAGGAGTGAAGGAAACAGGACAACACAAGACCATGAAGATCAAAATTAGAATAAATGGTATTTAAAGACAGTTGGAGGAACTGAAATTGAGAGCAGAGTTACACTCCCAGGGAAGATTTTAGTGTTGTCCCTAGAAATGGATAGTTGTTGAAGTCATAAATGGACACAGATCCGTAGGCAAAGCAGACCAGTGCAGCCCACACACCTAAGATCGCTTCCACTGCCAAGAAAAGCAGATCTCTTATGAAATCCTTGTGCACCCCTGTTCTGGGGAGCTGTGTTTAAGGGCTCAGGAGAAATGAGCAGTGTGGACAGAAGACTCTGTTGCAAATGCATCCAGGTTAGACCTTGAAGGGACACATTCTTGCAATCAGTGGACTTCCTTAGGTATGCAGTCAAGACAGAGGCACTCTAGGAGTCTAAATCCATAGAGGAGGCACAACTAACCATTGGAATGAAAGATGGTACTGCTTAAGATTCTAGGAAACCCTCAGGGTTTATAGTCAAGGTACACTAGCTGAAGGTTGGGCATCTATATTTTCACAAGTGTATATTCGTGAAACTTTTAATGTGACTGGTAATGCAAACGCCTACCTAATATTTAAGACATATTCCAGACTAATGGGAATTAGGAAGAAGAACCTGCATGTACTCACAAATCATAATGCATGGAGCCACCTGACAACATTAGGGTAAAATGAAAATACTTAGGTGTGGAATATATGAGCTCCAACATAGACACAGTGTGAATATGGAGACGCACATATATATGGAGACATATAAGGCATATTTTATCAGTATCATATATTCCTTATCTCTACCAGAAGACCTTTCCCCAGAGAAAATATTTAAGAGTATTCAAGGTAACATATGATGGGTGTATACTCATGAAAAATACTCTTAAGACTTCAAAAGAGATAGTGGTATTTGGCTATTCATGATACTTTCCTAGGAAATTTAGAATTATAGCTATGCTTTCAATAGTAGTAGAGTCTCTGTTTGTGTGACATCATTTTTATTTAAATCTTGTTCATGAATACTCATTGTGTTAGGAAAATAAGATACTATTATTTTACTGGTGATTGCCTAACATTTAGTTTGTAAATATTAGTAAATGAAAGTCTATAAAATCTACTATAATCCTAGCACTGTAATATGATAACCATTGATACACATATAGCCACACACACACACACACACACACACACACACACACACACA
>CABHPP010148928.1:6517-29639 GCA_902168425.1 Peromyscus attwateri | reverse complement strand
CTATGTTTTGTTGTTTTGTGGCTTTAAATCTTCCTATAGATATCACCAGAGAAAGCCAGTGAGGCCAAAGAGGCTGAGTCCATTTTGTTGCAGTCAGTCAGACAAATGCACAGCCCAAACCTCGTGTGGATGAGATATGTCTTCCTGCTCCGGTTCCAGCCACCTGCTTCAATTCTATGGCCCACTGCTCCGTAGGGGCGGCTGTCTCTTACCTTACAGATCAGCAGTCTCCCCTTCACAAAGCCCCTCCTCCCCTTCATAAAGTCCCTCCTCCCGCTCCACAAAGCCCCTCCTCCCCTTCACAAAGCACCCCCCCTGGTTGTGCCTCTAGATTCCAGCATCCTGAGATTTATTGTTTTATTTCTTTTTTTATCCGTTTCACGGTTGTTTCTCTGGAGGGACCCAGCCTTAGAGCTCCCACTCTGCAGCTGTGCACGAAGCCATCATCTCCTTTAATCCATCTGAGCTCTTTAGTATATAACCCACGTTGAGGAATACTGCCACGGCTTTTGCTGCCTCTTTTGATGGTGACCAGAGGAGGAAACGCTACTTTTCAGAACTCCTATAGATCGATATAGGTGATGAGCTCAGAGTCGAGTTCAAAGCTGGGACACTAATGCCTTATGATACCTTACCAAGACGGTGCTGATATGAATAGGCTGTTTTCAGAAGGCAAATCCATCTTTAATATCTAGTCTATGCCTGAGTCGTATTGTTTCCTAAACCTTTTCTTTTCTCTCTACTTGGCCATGTAGAGAGAAAATAAATCCAATAAAGATTGCCAAATCTCAAAGCCTCCACCATTTCCTGTTAAACAAAACCCGCTTTCCTCACATATACACATCTGGTCTATCCTCAGCTTACCACCTCCACAGCAGCTGAAGGTGTAGGGCAGGGTGCGCTTATTAGAGCAGCAAAGCCAGACAGAAAACAGTAAGTTTTGTTATTTTGTAACAGGACCCGAAACTTTTTCAAGTAAAGGCAGCCCCTCTCATTCCCGTTTAAATAATGAGAAAATGTGTTATGGACTTTACACACTTGGGCTTTCCAGTTAGGCTCAGCCAGGTCTGAAAGCATCTGTATGTTTTCTGTCTTCCCATCATCAACTCACAATGTAGCCCAGGCTGGCCTCAATCTTGGGATCTTCCTGTCTGAGCCTCCATGTGATGGGGTTACAGACTGACAAGTCTGTAACTAGCAGACTTAACTCCATAACCAGCAGAAGATATTCTTCTGAAGGTACACACGGGCACCAAGGCCATGTCCAGGACCAGGCAGTTCACAGCTGTGCTCCCATGCTGGCCCAGCTCATGGCACTCAGCTCTGGAAGCCTCACTTCCCTCAGTAGTCAGAATCTGAATTTGGTCAGTCATCTTTTAAAACGGGGATTTATAAAATTATAATGTAGCTCATCAACATTTTATTTTTAATGCAAAATCAAAATGTAAGTTAAGTCCATTCAGCTCCCCCATCGTTTCATTTCACGTCATGCATAGCCTTTTCTTTGACTGCAGCTTGCCAGCTGGGACTGTGCAAGACTGTGTTAGGACAGCATTATCAAGCCCAGGTTTACCAGCATGGGGACTTAAGACACTTGCGAAGTATGAGGAAAATCCTTGAAGAATTTGATTTTTCTCCTTCTGCCCAAACCTTCAGGATTGTTTTGTCCACACATAATTCTACAGTTTTGGTTTGTTTTTTTAGTTAAGTCTATATCAACTCCTAAACATTCAATTTATTTTCATAAAGATTACAATTCTTTTCACACACAAAGTTGTTTGGCTTGGGTGATATTGAATTCGATTATGTAATTTCGAAGTACAACTTGTATAAACAAGGTTGGGAACAAATATAATTAGCTTTTGGAATGCTCAGGATCCAGGGTTGGATATGATCAGCCCACCATCGAGCAGGCAACTCACTAGTTGTGAAACTGCAAACGGCCTTGAGAGCAGAGGCAGTTCAAAGGTCTAAGTCACACAGGGCGTGAAGAAAAGCTGAGCTGACTTCATAAATGGAAACATCTCAGCGCAGCCTAGTGGTGCACACCTGTAATCCTTGCACGCCAGAAGTCCGGGGCAGGAGGATTGCAACTTTCAAGCCATTCACGGGGAAATCCTGTCTTGAAACAAATCAAAAGAAAATAAGTAGCAACCAAGAAACCAACAAAAGCAACAAGGGAAATCTAACTTCAGGACCTCATCACCATTCAAATCACAGGAAGGTAAGGAATGTCAAAGGCTTCGGAAGGGATGTTAACCATGAGGATCTGGTCAAACCATTCTTGATCAGGTCTCTGGTGGCACTAATAACACTCCCCCATGGACAGTGTGGCTGGTACCTCCTGCAGGATGTGTTTAGCAACAGGAGACTGATCTCTGCTAACTCTCTGAACTATTTAAATATACTAACTTAAATATACTAACACTTTAGAGGAGCCAGAAAGGACTCTGCTCTTGGTTTATGTTCCATAAAGTCTGAAGTGTCATTGCTACAGGTGACAAAAGTCTGCACAAGGACTCGCCAGCACCTATGAGCATCAGGAAGAGGCCGTACTCCACTGCTGGAGTCTCTCTGGATAAAGCAGATGATGATCTGTGGTAGGGGCCACAACGTTTTCAGAGGGAACTCCAAGCCCTTCAGTTCCTTAATGCTTGGACTGCACTCTAAGAAAGAGCCCTCAAAATGAGAAGAGGTGGTGTCCGAGGGTGGGCTGAGAAATGAGAAGGGTTTCCCACCGCCTAAATCATCATAAATGAAATTATATTACTGTGATCAGCAAAACCCAAGAACTAAAAAGCAAAACACCAGCTTGAAGTCCCAGCAGTTGTATGATGCTGGCCCTGCTTAGAGTTTTGGGCAGACTGGCAGGAGCCCCAAGAATGAGGTCCCCGTTTGGTTAATTCTTATCAAATTCAGTAAAACAACAACAACAACAACAACAACAACAACAACAAAAAACAAATAGCCTTTTCTTTTTAAAATTTCCCTGTTTTTATTTTCATGCAGATGAACTTTATAGACTGAAAAAGTTAAATTCAGCCCCCTTTTCTCCCTAGCGTCTAGGGAGCTCACTAAATTACAGAATCTGGATTTTAGACGTCTTAACAACACAGAGGATGATTCAGATTGCCAGCTGTGGGGGCCAAATGTCACATACTAGCTAAGGGACCTTGGGCAGTTACCTAACCTCTTTATGCCTCTGTTTCCACATCTGCAAAATACAGGTGCTATTATCTGACTGGAAGAATTGAAGAGTCAATATGTAATAAATGAGCTGCCATGTGTATAGTAAGCTTCATGCAAACAAAGTTTTTTGTTTGTTTTGTTTGGTTTTTCAAGATACGGTTTCTCTGCTATCCTGGAACCCAGGCTGGCTACCCCTGCCTCCCCAGTGCTGGAATTAAAGGTGTGTGCCACCATACCCAGCAAAGGTTATTTTTATTATTTTTAATTATGTGTGTAGAGGAGGCAGGGAGTGTGCCCAGGAGTGTAGGCACCACTGGAAGCTAGAGGCACCAGATCCTCCTTGAGTTAAAGTTAGAGGTGGTTGGGAGCTTCCTGACATGGGTCCTGGGAACCGAATTCAGTCCTCTCGAAGGGCACTTCACTTTCTTACCTGCAGAACCATTTCTCTGGCGCCTCCATGCAAGTGTAATAAACACAATTTTTTAAAGTCAGTGTCGACTAAATGTGTTTATTAGTGTTAGGAATCGTTTAGTACTTTCAGCGTTCTCCGACTGAATATTATCTTTCAAGGCTTTGTTGATAATAATTTGTATTAAGCCTAGACAAGTTAAACTGACGCCTAATGAGATTGATGTTATATTTAGGGGCGTTTCTAAACGGTGAGGCAAAAATATTTGGCCTTTGTCTTGGTTCCTGCTGTTGAGTTCCACAAACTTCTGGAACTTACCATCTCATGTACGCTGAGACCAGGGGCTAAGAATGATGCTTCAGCCCCACCCCACAAACTCCAAGGAGAGTAGAGGAGCCGGAGAGTGGAATGCCACCTCTCCGGTGACATTCACTGAGCTTCCGGTTGACAACACACTGCCATGCAGGGAGAACGATGCCCCAAGGAAATGAAGCCCCATGCCATCCCCACTCCACCTCTTACCTCGCTTACCTCTTCCATTCTGCTATCCCAAGTTGCACCCTCTACAGTGGGTCTGGAACAGTGAGGCTAACTCTTGTTCTAGTTGCTCTACAATGGGTCTGGAACAGTGAGGCTAACTCTTGTTCTAGTTGCTATGGTGAAACGCCGTGACCAAAAATGACTTGGGAAGGAAAGGGTTTACTTGGCTTACACTTCCAAATTGATTAACGGGGCAGGAACCTGGAGATAGGTGCTGCCGTGGAGGTCAAGGAGGGGTGCTGCTTACTGACTTGCTTAGCCTTTCTTACAGAACCCAGGACCACCAACCAGCACAGGGATGGCATCACCCGCAACAGGCTGGGTCCTACCTGATCGATCACTAATTTAAAAAATGCCTTACAACAGGATCTTATGGAGACATTTTCTCAATTGAGGTTCCCTCCTTTCAGACAACTCTAGCTTATGCTAAGTTGACATAAAACTAGCCAGTATACCTCTCCTGGGTCCCGTGAGTCATTTTAGATAATTATTAAACCCAGAGGGGTGATCGTAGGAACTCCATATTTCTACTTCATTGGGCAGCATTATGGACAGTTTTGTCCACTTGCAGCTAACAAACAAGATAGAGACAGTCTTCAGTCTGTACGGTCTGGGCCAGTTCCAGACAGTGTCAGAAGTAAATGGAATCAAGACACTTAGTTGGTATTGGGGGAAAACTCTGCATGCTTTCTGTTAGAAAATACCCTATGATTGAGCTTCAGGATAGTTAAGACAGAAGGTCTTGACCGTGTCATGAGTTATGACATTTAATAAGCAGCTGCTTTCCAAACTCATCTTCCCTACGCATGGAGACCTTAAGAGAGATTCTGGATCAGTTTTAAAGGAAGCCAGTCACTGTGTCATGAGGACACTCGAGTGGTCTTATGTGGTAACGAACTGAGGCTTCCTATTGACGACCATGACCATGACATCCTGAAGCAGTTCCTACAGCCTCATTCATCTTCTGATGATCGTAGCTGTGGCTCCTGACAGAAACCAAACCCAGCCTAGCCACCCAGATTTTGGCTCCTCAGAAACTGCGCAGTAACAACACCCATGTTGTTTGAAGCTGCTGTTTTGGGGCGATTTACCACACAGCACAGGCAACTGGTGCAGTGTACATATGATATGCAATAAAAGTATTTTCCAGACTTGACATTTCAACTGGAGAAATCCATCCCCAACTCAAGAACTAGTGCCAACTGCCTCAGGATGCAGGGAAAGAAAGTTTCTTTCTTCCCTGCCTGGTTGCTCCCACAGCCAGGGTATGTTGGTCGGCTTATTCTACCATGGAGCTTACTGTCTAGTAAGAATGTCGTGACTCAGGGTCAGTGGGAGCATGCCACAGGAAGGCTGGTAGCCTAGCTACAGAGGGGAGAGAGCAGCAGAATGTCTGAGCTTTGGTTCTTCGTCTCGCAGGGTCAGCTACTAATTCACCAGAATATTCAGAGACTGGGAAACTCAAAGGTCCAAGGATGACTCCACAGAAACTGAATTCACACAAGATAAATGTAGAAGCCAGAGAGCGCCTCAGAAGATCTAATGTGCGGACTGGATTCTACTCCCGGCCAGAGCTCCTCTGCCTGAAATGAAGTTCACAGTTCCCCCCGAAACTAGAAGGTGATCCAGTTAAGCCTGCAATTAATGCTTTAAAAAAAGGGGGGGGGGATCTACATTTGAGTATGTCCTTCTCTCAAGCCACAGCTGGTCCTGTTGAAACGAGAGAACTCTAGTTACAGAATGGCTTAGAGCTCCTGGATTCGAGACCTCCCTTCCTGGATAACGCTACATTCACAGTAACATTCAGTTTCTCTAAAATCTATTTTTGGTAGATTGTTTCAGTTCACATTTTCTCATAACTCATAAATGAGTTACTATTCCTTCATAACCTACAGAAGGCTTCAGAAGTACCCAGGGTCTTCTCAGCACATTTCCCCTGGAGCTTGATGGAGCCCTGGGCCTTATGCATGCTAGGCAGTGTTACACCCCAGTCTTTACTACGCGTGAATTCATTAAGCTGAACTCTCAGGCTCCTATTGCCAAGTCCTTAGGCTGTGTCTGCTCTCACTGTTGCTAACTACGCTTCAAGCAGCCATTCTGCGGCACAGCAGAACCTGTCCAAGGGCCTTTTAGAGCCAGTGTAGGGTTTCACAGGTAGTACTTTTCACAAGCATCAGGGTTGGAAACCTGCACTTCACGCCTTAAGCGAGTACCCTACCTCCAAGCTACAGCTTCAGCTCTGGTTTTACTCTTTGAGACAAGGTCTCGCTAAGGTGACCAGGTTGGTTAGAACTCACAACACAGCCCTGGCAGACCTTGAACTTCCATCGTCCCACTCAGCCTCCGGAACAGCTGAGGTTACAGGCTGCACCACAAGCCCCGGCTCAACTCTGTAATTTCTGATGGTCTATTGAATTTCCACGACCAACAGAATTCTGACTTCACCGTCAGGCGTTGAAAAGGGAATGACAGTTACCAAACACGGAATCAGCGCCATGTTTTCTTGTCCCCACGGCCTCGTTCAGCCTGCTACAGCTGAGTGCGCCAGCCCGAGTCATGGATATTCTTACCCAAATCAAATCTCACCAGTTTCAGAAATGTAAACACTCAGTTCTAGGTCCTATTCATGTGAAAATGAAGTATCAAGACAGTATCTTAGTATTTTATCATCTTAGTATTAATCTTTTTGGTTTTTTGAGACAGGGTTTCTCTGTGTAGCTCTGGCTGGCCTCGAACTCATAGAGATCCACTTGCCTCTGCCTCCTGAGTGCTGGGATTAAAGGTGTGCACCACCACTGCCCGGCATTAATCTTATAACTTAGTATCTTGGTATTAATGTCATTCACAAGCTGAAAAGTTATGCTCTATTAATTTTGTGTACTCCTGTATTGAATTATCAAGATATGAGAGGCTGTAGGTGTGGCTCAGGGGGAGAATGTGTGCTCAACACGTATGAGGTCTTTGGTTCAATCCACAGTCCTTAAGTTTTCACCCTCCACATAATTAGATAAGCAACATTATACATACTTACTAGTCAGTGATTAGTACCATTGTCAAAATAACTTCATAAGCATGTCAAAATATTTTAGAACTTATCTCTCTACATTTATTTCCTGTGTCTGTGTGTGCACATCTGTGGAGGTCAGAGTGGACAGCTTGTGGGAGTCAGTTCTCTCCTACCGTGTGAGCTCTGGGGATGGAACTCAGGTTTCCAGACTTGGTGCCAAGTGCCTGTAGCTTTTACACACTGAGCCATCCCTTCAGTCCTCAACCTTAGTTTTTATTTATTTATTTACTTTTTTAAGATTTATTTATTATGTATACAGTGCTCTGCCTGCATGTATCCCTTCAGGCCAGAAGAGGTACTAGATGTCATTACAGATAGTTGAGAGCCACCATGTGGTTGCTGGGAATTGAACTCAGGACCTCTGGAAGAACAGCCAGTGCTCTTAACCTCTGAGCCATCCTCCAGCCCCAACTTTAGTTTTATTATCCTTAGAAACTCAGGAATACACTAAGCTAAGTGGTCATGTGCTTGCCATTTTAACCACAGATGAATCCTGAATGTACTTAAGGCTTCTCTTCCTGACTACTTACTGAGAGAAGAAACATACAGATCTAGATTTAAAGCAGAGTGAGGCCTTACACTCAGGTGCTGCTGGAGTCTCAGCTGCATCTTCAGATGTGAGCCTAGCCCATGAGAACCATCTTCAAGCCCCCACATGTATTACAATTTGATCAGATTTATTCACCTTTTGTGTGTGTGTTTTGCCTACATGTATGCATGTGCCACACTTGTATGCCTGGTGTTCTCAGAGGTTAGAAGAGGGTATTAGATCCCCTGGAATTGGAGCTACAGATTGTTGTGAGCCACCATGTGGGTGCTGGGAATCAAACCCTGCTCCTCTGGAAGAGCAGCCAGTACTCTTAACCACTGAACCATTCTCCAGGCCCCCCTCCATTTTTAAACAGCTATAAGTACACAGGAGGTAAAGGGAAAATTCTCAGCTTGGATGCATCATAAATATTAATAATAAAAATTGAGACAGCTATTTGGGAAGATTAATGCAAGCAGCCAAACTTTTATTTAGTTATGGTTACATTAGCATATAAACACATAACATGACATGTCAACATGGATGGTCTTTACATAATACATGCATGGCTAATATTTTGTTTCACAAAAGAAAAACTGAGTCTATAAATTACCACAAGGACGAGAAACAATACACTCCACATAAATTATAAAGGTAGTTACAGTGGGACCCACCTCTCCCCATAACTCAAGTTTCCAACAGGAAGTCAACGTGATGTTAAACTCCCGGCCCTTTCGAAAGCCCGCCGAGACGGATCACTACTCAACAACGGCTTAGTTCTTGACCGGAGTTGGGGTACCCTTCGTTGTCTTCTTTAGGTGGTGGTAATTGGGCAAGATTTTCATCAGGAAATCCAGCTGCAGTGTCTGGGGCTGCAGAGACAGATGGAAGACGGCAGAAAGCAAGGTCAACACTGGAGGTGGAACTGTTTCCAGTTCATAGAGTTCAACATGAATTCACTGACTTACTTTTCTACCCGTTTGCTGTCTTAAATCTGCAATGGTAATGTCATAAAGCCAAACAATTTCACATATAAAAACATACAGGAAAACATTTTTGCATTTCTGTTTATAGATTTTTATCTGGCTTCTAAACATTAGGAGTGCTTCTCATACACCCTGTGATGTCCTAGGCTGAGCTTTACTTCCGTGGGCCAGCACTGTCCATCTCCTGACTGTCAACGCACTTGAGGGACTTGTGAAAAGCAGGGATTCCACCCTAGACACTGTGCACAGCGTCTGAGGAACCTGTCTTAATAAGGACCACCGTGTGATCGTCTTGCTACGGTTGGTGACGTCTGGGAGACGGTTGTACACCTCTGACATTAGACTTCTGACGCTCTTGCTCAAGTCCTTCTGATCGCCTTTCTCCAATTCTGCCTTTATTTTTCTTCCTTTACTCACTTTTGTTATTACACAAAAAGATACACTAAAAACTTAAATTTCCCCTTTCGCCTATGGAACACCAGCTCATAATAATAACAATAACGCCAAGACTAGAGGAGAAGAGTAAGCCATGGGGGCGAGGAGGCCGCCCAGTCAGTGGCCTGTGGATGGCTTAGCATGCATGAACCCCTGGGTTTGTTCTCAGCACCACACAAAGCAGGCACAGTGTTGGTGCACACCAGTAACCCAGCCTGAGGGAGTTGGCGTCAGAAGGACAGACGTTCAGGGTCATCCATGGCTGTAAGATCCAGACTGGCAGGGGCTATATTAAACTCTGAGAATGGAAAAGTAGAATAATCTAGAAAGAACTGGTTTTAATTTATGATTAAAAATATGGTTAAGAAAGGTCAAGTATCAAATGTCTTGAAAATATTTTCTTTGGGGGGAGGAAAAGGAAGCTCCAGAAATCTATACTGAGCATGCCAAGACAGGAGCTTTAAAACTGCAGTCTGAACGTCTCGAGTCTAAGGGACGCCCAAAGGCCTGAGCCTTTCATCTCCTAGTCGAGCATTAGTCTCGATTTGGGTTAGTAGGAGGGGATGATTTCTTGTAAGCCTGGGAAATATCTAAGCATACTTCCTTTATTCATAAGCTGTGTTTATAATCCAGCCACTGTCCTTTCATAAACTAAGTTAGAAACCCAGTGTGATGTCTGTGGGGTCATTTCTTCATCTTGAAGATTTGTATTTTGGAAGTGAATCAGAATTAATATTTTGGTGTGAGGGTCAATGGTACATCAGAATAACAACTCCAGATCCTCTTTTCTCATACACACACACACACACACACACACACAGAGATTTTATATATTTGATTTTAATCATGAATGAACTGCAAATAAATTCAAATTTGGGGAATGTTTCTCTAATGTTTTACTCATTTGCCTTTGGGGATGGAACCCAACAAGGCCTTGCATGCTAATCACACCACTGAGTCACACCCCCCCCCCCCAATTATCTGCTGCCCGTTGAGACAATCATATGGAACTTGGGGCGAGTTAGTGGCCTTAGAGAGAGAGGTTCAGTACCTGCGGCCGCTCAGTCTGCACCCTCCGCAGGCAGTCTGCACTGTAGATCACCGAGTTCTCAGGAATGACTTCAAAAGTGTTTATGTTGCAGCAAGCCCCGATGATGCAGCCGCTGGACAAGATGACGTTTCTGCCTACGTATGCTGCGGTGAGGACAGAGTCACAGCTTAAGACATCAAGTGAGTATTGACATTTCTCACTGCTTACACTTCCCCTCTGTGACCCAGGTATACAAACGCCAACAGGCCTTAAGAAGAAACTGAAAGGCGATGCCTAGGTCCAGTGATCGCACAGACAGCACAGAAGCAGGTGGTGTGTGAGTGGGGGGGGGGGGATTTATTAGAGTGGCACTGTAAGTCAGGGTAAGCTCTTGGAGCAGGGGTCTACCTCCTTCTCAGCCCCCTTTAAGGATCGATAGGTAATGACCATACAGTGCCGAGCACATCGACTCTCAGAAATACAGAGAGGCCAACAACAACAGTGACAGTTGGTAATGAAAACTAAAACTACTAAGCAAATTCATGGAAAGTACACTTTGTTATTGCAGACAGGCAGCATTCTCCCTCACGGCAGTCAGGGTCAAGACAAAGCAGTGTTCTCTCTGCACCGCAGGACAAGCTGTGGGACCTGGTTCCCAGCAGGGTGGGGGGGACCTCACATAATCCCCTGCCTGGCTCTAATTTTGATAAGCAGATGACATTTGTCTCTGATTGGCTAGGGTCAAGCAGTCCTGAAATTACAGAAAGCAATTCCTAGAAGTGGCCACTTGTCTCTTTCGTTCTACAAGAATGCTCAGCCAACCGAGCACCGCCAACACAGCCGGAGAAGTCCCTCTCCAGTCTTTCAATGGAGCTTTAATCCAGCCCTACTTAACTGTACACAGCTGGCCTTTTCACTTAATGTAGTTAGTTAGCCGCCTTATCAGATGACCACATAACCAGGTTAGGTTCTTTTGAGGCAAAGGATGAATCTGGCAATGACTCTGGTCCAATCCAAGCATGCTGCCTTGCTTGAACTGAGGTTGTTTCCCGGACATAACAAAGAGAAAGGAGGCAATTACTTTGACAATCAAACTCTGGCCACAGCTTACCTTTTGACTCAATGACATTATTATCTCCTATTTTCATGGCTTGGGAATCTGAAAGCCTGAATTAAGGAAATGCTTTTTCCCACGAATGCAGAATGTCCTCACAGTGTACTGGGAACAGAGCTGTGAGAAGGGCCGCACAGACTCAGCCTTGCCGGAATTCTTTGTTAGAGCCAATCTATAGCAAAGCTTTAATTCTCAAACACAAATATCTCCAGGTATAAACATATGACCCATAAGCCTTTAAGCATTTTATTACATTGACTTATGTATTGCATATATGTGTACATTTGTGCCTGAGCATCCATGTGTGCCAGGGGTATGTGTTTAGATCAGGGGACAAACTGAGGGAGTCAGTTCTCTCCCTGAGCCATGTGGGACGGGGGACTGAGCTCGGGTGGTCCAGCCTGGAGTTCTCTCCCTGAGCCATGTGGGACAGGGGACTGAGTTTGGGTGGTCCAGCCTGGAGTTCTCTCCCTGAGCCATGTGGGATGGGGGACTGAGCTCAGGTGGTCCAGCCTGGAGTTCTCTCCATGAGTCATGTGGGACGGGGGAACTGAGCTCGGGTGGTCCAGCCTGGAGTTCTCTCCATGAGTCATGTGGGACGGGGGAACTGAGCTCGGGTGGTCCAGCCTGGAGTTCTCTCCCTGAGCCATGTGGGACGGGGGACTGAGCTCGGGTGGTCCAGCCTGGAGTTCTCTCCCTGAGCCATGTGGGACGGGGGACTGAGCTCGGGTGGTCCAGCCTGGAGTTCTCTCCCTGAGCCATGTGGGACGGGGGACTGAGCTCGGGTGGTCTAGCCTGGAGTTCTCTCCCTGAGCCATGTGGGACAGGGGACTGAGCTCAGGTGGTCCAGCCTGGAGTTCTCTCCCTGAGCCATGTGGTACGGGGGACTGAGCTCGGGTGGTCCGGCTTGGTGGCAAGTGCTTTTACTGGCTGAGCCACTGTGCCAGCTCTTACATCAGACAGGAGCTAGACTTAGCTTCTCAGAGTCTAACACCCCTCACCACGGTTACCTGTCATCAAGCAGGCCTAGTAATTGACTTTCAAAGTGCTAAGATGTGTGCTCGTGTGTGCATAAGTGTGCGAGCATGCATGTCAGGGTCAGTATTTACCTTACTGAGGGACTTCGTTTCCTGTGGTAATAGGGATCAAACACATGCCAGCTACGTGCTCTGCATACAGCCCCAATCCCAGAAAGATACATCTATCTCTTTCACTGTCTCCCTCCCTCGCCCCTTTCCTAGAAAAAGATTTCTGTTTTTCACTTTTTAATGATTTATTTTTCTTTTATGTGAACTAGTGTTTTGCCTGCATGTGTATCTGTGTGAGGGTGTCAGACCCCCTGGAACTGGAGTTATAAACAGTTGTGAACTACCATGGGGGTGCTGGGAATTGAACCCGGGTCCTTTGAAAGAACAGCCAATGCTCTTAAGTACTGAGCCATCTCTCCAACCCCCAGAAAAGATTTATTTGGTTTTTTTTTGGAGCTGAGGATCGAACCCAGGGCCTTGCGCTTGCTAGGCAAGCACTCTACCACTGAGCTAAATCCCCAACCCTCAGAAAAGATTTCTTAACATGCTACAAATGGGTCTATTTAAAGTCTTGATGGCCAGTCTATATCTACTTTAAATATATGTGCTGGATAAGATGTATCAGTTTCTACATGGGGAGGGATCATCTGGGGATGACTTGTAGCAGATTAATGCATAGGATACGACAGCCAACTTCAAACACGTTGTTGGTGCCAATGATCATAGGCTTGGGTTCTGGCTCTTCAGTGTCTGGGATGATATTCTCCGGATGACTGTAAAGAGAACAGACAAGTCAGCAAAGGCCAGGGACAGTCAACAGCTGCCACCCACTGCAGAATTTGGATCAACTGTCTCAATTTTACCTGCATCAAGGTTAAAACCCACAGCTATCTAGCTCCTGAGCCAAGTGAATTACTTCTTCTCTGTGCTGGGGCAGGGAAGGCTAGGTTCTGAGAAGAACAGAACTACAGAAATGTAAGAAGTCACAGACAGAAAAGCGACCTCAGAAGAGGGGCCAACCTCAGCACTTGGAAGGCAGAGGGACGTGGATCTCTGTGAGTTCCAGGACAGCCAGGGCTTTGGGGAAACCCTGTGCCCCCCATCCCCGAATAAAGAGGGTATCCGATCCCCTGGAGCTGGAGTCACTGTTGGATGTGAGCTGCCCCATGTGACTGATAAGAATCGAACTCAGGTATTCCTCAAGAACAGCAAGGGGTCTTAACTACTGAGCCATTTCTCGAGCCTTCCCTTATTTCTTAAATTCTTTACTAACTATACTTTTAGCTTGCTAAAGCAGAATCAAAATCACGTCTAACTTGAAAATTTCCCACTCATCCTATCCATTTAAAACTGTAAACAGATAGCCACATGAAATAATTATTTTGTGAGATGGGGTACTTGGTGAAATGTGTGGAAAATAAACCTCTGCTCTAAGAGGATGGCTTTATCCCTGACAGCTGATCTCTGCAGAACAGGCTGCTGGGAATGGACTCACACCCAAGCTGCCAAACAGAGAGCATTAATACTGAAAAAGAAAAAAGAAAAAAAGAGCTCGAGAAAAGGCTTCCCGCCATAAGAAACTCCCACATGACCTGTGTTAAGTGTCAGACAAATCACCCTTTTATCATAGCTAAACATTCTCCCACACACATTCCATACATTGTTGCTGCAAATTAGGTAAAAGCATGAATTTCTTGCCAAAATTTTATCTAGAAAAATTTATACACACTTTTGAAAATATACTGGGTCTTGCAGTCCAGTTCACAGAGATTACACATTGTCGGACATCTCATTTTTATCTTTAAAGTTTATGAATTGCTACAAGGATCCCACACTTTGTGAATGTAATTCTGGGTGTCCCATGTGGAACAGGGGAAAAGTTAAATTCACACGTGGCCATCAAAAGAAATCCAACCAAAAACGTCTTCAGCATGGTAGCCACAACACGAGGGCCCTGGATGGTGAGCCGAGAAACCATTCCGGTGATGACTGATGAAAACGTCACACTGGACACTACCAGACCCAGGGCTGGGGGCTCTGGCTTTCTCACCTTGGGCAGTCTTTTAGTGGTCTGGTTTTTTTTTTTTTTTTTTTTTTTTTCTGGGTTCCTCATGTGCTTATGCTGGAAAGAGCCTTAACCCCCTTCTGTAGCTCTGAAAGAGCGTGCTCTCTTGAGCTAAGCTGGAAAAGGGTCCTGCAGAGCTGACATTGGAAAGTTTCCTGTGGCGCTCAGTTCCGAGCACCTGTGCGTCTTACTCACGCGTTGATGATGAGGGCCTGCTCTTCTATCAGGTTACCCTCTCCGATGATTATCGGCCCGGCCTCCGCAATGATTCGTGCTTTGGGGTGGATCACCGTCCGAGGGCCTGTGAGAGAGAACAGGTGAGAAGAAGTTATTGGTGTGGCTACACTTCCAGCAGGAGGGTGAGAGGTGATGGAGGTGGGTGAGGCTGCGGGGAGGAACATTTTCTAAGTCTGTGCCAGGCACCATGCTAGGTACCTTACCAGCACTATCTCTGGCTGTTATCAGCAGTTGTTAGTGCCAAATCCAGAGCCAAAGTAAGCGGAAGGGCACAGGCAGCTGAGCCAGACAGTTCAGCCTCCAGCTCCAACCTCCTGTGACCTCATCAGGACATGCGGGTGACCGGAGCAGCAGTCCTGCGGGACTGTGGGAAGGGTTAGATGCAGTGACGCTGAAGACAGTGGGTGGCACATGGGCAGTGATGAAACTAATCCCCATCTTCTCTTTCAGAGAGGCTGGGTACTCTGCTTATAACACAGAACGTCCATCTTGTACCACGTGATCAAGATTCTGTCCGTGGCCAGGCGGTGGTGGTGCACACCTTTAATCTCAGCAACTCAGGAGGCAGGCAGATAGATCTCTGAGTTCGAGGCCAGCCTGGTCTACAGAGCTAGTTCCAGGACAGCCAAGGCGACACAGAGAAGCCCCGTCTCAACAACAACAACAACGATTCTGTCCACGGGTAGACAGGAGTCTAGGACCACAGGGTCCACGTCAGCCTCGCTCCATTGTTGTTATCTGAGTGCAAGCATGCTCACTGGATGCAGGCAAGACACGACATGGACAGTTCAAGTACTCAAGAGGATGGAGGCAAGGGGAGCTACAGATGAATGCCGGGCCACTCAGACTGAGGTTGGGAGACCTGAGACACGTCCAGTCTCAATCTAAGGACACAGGGAGAGCGCCTTAGAAGAGCACTTATCTGCCTTCAGACCTAGTATTTTGGTGATAAGGAAACCACTGATAAGAAAACCTATCTTCCTTCAGCCTCACACCCACCTGCTCTTATCTCAGCATCTAAGCTAGTTTCCTTTCCTGTTTCCTGTTTTCTCTCTTAAGGCAGGCTCCACTCTGTGTCCCTGGCTGGCCTAGCTTCTGCCCAGCCTCCTGAGTGCTGGACTATTCAAGGCTATCTCAATTTTAAACAGCGACAAGATGTACCTCACTCAGAAAGGAAGGTGGACAGAAGGATCAAGGGAGCAGAGGTGACACTTCCCAGGATTCTGTGGCATAAACTGTTAATTTTTAAATAAAAAGTCACTATTGGCTTATAAAAGGCAAGACATAATGCTGTATGTTACAGGGCAACAAAACATTAACATATGATGGAGCCAGGAGTGCAGCTCAGTTGGTGAGCATGGAGGTAGTGTGTATAAGGCCCTGGGTGGGTCCCCAGCACCAAATCTCTTACACACACACACACACACATACACACACACGGGGTGGGGGTGGGAGACAGAGACAAAGACAGAGAGCACACAACCTAGTATAAAACAGCACAATAGCCTTGATAATTCCCTGTCACCTTTGCTATTCAGGACAGAGGATGGGGTTGCTGAGATCCTTGGGAAGAGTCTCAAGTGGACCACGTGTGCCTTTTCCTTCTTATGTGTGTGTACATGTGTATCTATACATGTTCATATGTACACACACCTATACAAATAGATGTGCTTATTTATGAAATAAATGCACACTCATTACTAAAAAGGAAAGTAAGACAAGCACGAAATGAGAAGGTCTGTTTGTGAGTCCACTCCCGAAGGGCATGACAGTCAACAGTGCAGGGGACAGGCCCTGCAGACTCAACACTGTGCTGTACCTGAGACCTGCAAATCCAGAGCATACAAAATCACTAAGGAGTTTAAAAACAAATACAACTTGGAGGAAAGCATTCAACTGCTTCTTAATGGCTACAAAGCATCTCACATTTCATTAATGCACTATCATTTACTCATTCTTAATAGTGGTCGTTTAGACATTTACAGGCTCCAGGTGCTCAACAATGCTATCACAAATACTGGACTCTACAAATTCTACATCTTGTAGTGATACAAGCCAATGGAGAGCTATAGCTCACACAGTACAGATTTCTATTTTGCTTCCAAATATTCAAAATATAGGGCCACAGTCTATTTTAGGTTCTTTGTAACTGGAGCCCCAGCCAGTACCCACCCTTGTCTAGAAAGTCTAGACTCTGGGCTCCATCACTCACAGGCTATGTGCATGCCTGCGCTCTCTCAAGGGCCCATTTTCACATCTATAAAAGGACGAGATCCTTAACAGCCTACCTCACTGGATGGAAACGTGGGCTACAAGAAACCATGTTTGAAGGGGCTATCACAGGACCTGACCTCCAGTTCTTCAGGTGAGATTCCGGGGCTGACAGGATGGTCTAACAAGTAAAGACTCGCTGCCAAGCCAGGGACCCAAATTCTATCCCTGAAGCCCACATGCTGGACCGACTCCGCGGGGCTGTCCCCTGACTCCACACACTTGCATGCACAGACCAAACAATAAAACATTAAAAATGAGAAGTCCACTGTTTGCCATGAAGAGCTAAAAACTTCTCAAAAAGAAGCAAATGGCGAATGTAGACCTAAGGACAGAGCAGGGCCTGCTTTTCTCCTTTACTCAGGGATCATGGGAATGGCTGTTAACCACAGGAGAGACTTCCAGTTGGTACAGGGTTGACTGAGCAGGACACAGAGCTCGTCAGGGCTCGCTGTAAGCAGCCAGGGGCTCCAGGCCTCCTGCTGACCCTCAAGCTGCAGCCTGGACAAGCAGAACAACGTGAGAGAAGTCACCGAGGATGGATTATGAAGACTGGGGGCTGACAGGGCCTTGTCTTTCTTTTTTAACATTCCTCCAACGTAGACCTCTGGAAATAAATGACACTGTTTCTTTCAAAAATACTGATGTAGGACTGAGACAGCTCAGTCATAATCCCTGCAGCTACCTGCTGAGTTCTACAATACAAAAGGTGGGTGCCTGAGATCGACACCGAACTTGTCCCTGGCCTTGACATGCACATGAACCCTGGCATCCAAACACACACTCGACACCCTCCCATACACTAAATACAGCCTGGCATGGGGGCCCCCTGAAATCCCAACACTTAGGTGGGAGGGAGCAAGAAGAGCTTAAGTTCAAGGCCATCCCAGACTTCACAAGTCGGAGGCCAGCCTGGGGACAGTCTCAAAAAACCCAAAACCAAACAAGCAAAATAAAACAAAGTTATTATATAACAAAACCAAATCAGAATGAGTATTTTTTTGAGGCAGAGTCCACTATATAGCTCTGGCTGGTCTGAAACACTGTATGAAGACCAAGCTGACCTTGAACTCGGAGATCCGCCTGCCTCTGTTTCCAGAGTGCTGAGATTAAAGGCGTGCCACCACCGCCCAGCATCTGAGCAGTTTAATCTGGTGTTTTATTACTGCCATTATTATTTGTTAGTCATTAGTTACTAATAGGTAACTGGAAAACACCTTGTTATAAATCTCAGGGACTTTCCCATGGAGCTAAGGCACGTGGCAGCTTAGATGAGGCCTTTGATTTGGACACTACTGCCACCTGCTGGCCTCACGGCCTAACTGCAGGCTGTGGCACACCAGGGCCGAAATAACCCGAGGTAAACCAGTCTGCTTTGAATCCAGAGATGAAAGCAATTGTCAGGGGCAGCAATAACTGAACAGTCCGAGAGTGCGCTAGCACAAAGCACAGGTGACATCTAAGAGTGTGGCTTGGAGACTGGGAGGGAGGCACAGCTGTGTGCTGTTTCACGATGGAGGCTGCAGAACCGAGGGTCTGGCAGTCCTGGCAGCCTTAGGGACAGCATGCTGGCTGGCAGGCAGTCTCCTCCGGGTTTTCCTGTGGATCAGGAAAACTTTTACCTAGAATGGGTCTGATTTATAGCCATGTTTAAGGGTCTTGAAGTTAATATGCTTAAAAAAAAAAAAATCCGTCACGGTGCAGAGTCCCTTTGCCCATTGAACTCTGGTGTGGACCTTCTCGGCGCCCCTCCTGGAAGGGCAGTCTGTGTGTTTCCCTACTGAGTGTGGCTGAAAGCCTCTTTGACTTATCTCCTTGTTTGGACAAATGTGTCTGGAGTCGGAGCTGCCTGAACTGGCGGATGAATTCTTTTTCTAAACGGCTGGCTGGGCTTCCGGAGCATGGCCAGGAAGACATTCCTGCACCATGTCTCCTTTTCCCTCATTTGGTAAAGGGTGCTCGCCACCTTTGCCACAGACAGCAATCTCTGGGTACAGTTTCATCTATCAATAAATAATTTTAAAATAAACCCCAGCTCTTTCTTTTGAAAATTAACTCCCTTGACCACTGCTTTGCTGAAGAAGACTCCAGCAGGGCGGCTTTGGGGTTGAGTGCGCTTGGCTGGGGAGAGTGGTTAAGTGGGACAGTTTCCCACTGTGCCCAGTCTGCTCCTCTAATGCTCACAGCCGGAGTCCGTCCGCCCTCACAAGCACATGGACAGGACTCCACTGGGGCCCTCCTCACATGCTAGTCAGCTCTCAAAAGGAGGAGTTACAGAAAATGATGTTAGCTATGAAAAGGAGCAGGGCTCTCAGTTCTGAGCACCCTCCAAGGTGGGGTGGGGGGTGGAGGGGTGGGGGTGCTTCCCCAGCGCTGTGAGCCAGAGCACTCCGGACAGGGTTAGACTGCGGAGATCCACCCCCTGAACACCCCTCCCTGTCATACGCTGCCTGCCTTCCCTGCTCATTTCCAGACAATGTGCTGCAGGCAACCTGACGTACGCACACCTGCTTCACACTTCCAATCAGTTTCACTGATAGAGCAAACACCTGAATTTCTAGAAAACTGCAGATCTGTTTAAGGGGCCAAAAACTTGAAACATGGCAAAACCAACCAACCACCAGGGGAAAACAAAACAAAACAAAACAAAACAAAACAAAACAAAAACAAACAAACAACAACAAACCCCCAAAACCAAAAAAAACCCAAAAACCCTGTCCTCTCCAAACTAGTAAAGGTGTAAAAAGATGGACAGTCCACACATGGAGCACCCCAACAGTGGACCAACAGAACCCCATTTCTGTTTACTGCTCCCAGGCTCTCTGGTAAGCAGTTTATCAAGTACCCAAACCGCCAACTCCACAGCACAAGGGAAAGGATATACAGCAAGTTCAGCAGAAACCTGAGCAAAACAAAACAAAAAGCTTGAAAAGGAAAACCAAGACCTGGTCGGGGAGCTGGAACCAGATAACTCTGCTCCGGTTAAACTTTATAATTGTGTCTCTCAGGAGGGTTTGAATCAGGGGTGTTGTCTCAAAAAAGTGAACAGCTGCCACAGACGAGATACTGTAACAATGACAGAAATGGTTATCTAAGCACAAACTCTGGAAACCCCCTATTTATACACACAACTAAAGAAACAGAAGAAGCTTGAGTACCGGGTGGGGGAAGATAAGAACTATCCTAACAAATGTGAGGTAAAACTGTGGGAGACAACACCGTGTAACTACATCACTCTTTGCATCTTTTCCTTACTTTAAAAACAGAACTGCTTGTTAGGCGGTGGTGGTGCGCACCTTTAATCCCAGCACTCGAGAGGCAGAGCCAGGCGGATCTCTGTGAGTTCGAGGCCAGCCTGGTCTACAGAGTGAGTTCCAGGACAGCCAGGGCTATACAGAGAAACCATGTCTCAACAAAAAAAACCAAAACCAACAACAATAACAAAAAACCAAAACCAACCAACCAAACAAACAGAAACAACCGGAATTGTTTCTAAAATAAATGTAAGCATGTTCAGTGCATGCTTAGAACATGTCTGATGACAAGCACCACTATATGTGTGTATATTAACTAAGATGTGTAAAAGTTAAAACCTTCCTCTTTAAAAAAAAAAGGGGGGGGGAGTGCTGTGGGATGGTCTGTATGTCAAATGCTCTGATTGGTCAATAAATAAAACACTGATTGGCCAGTGGCCAGGCAGGAAGTATAGGCGGGACTGACAGAGAGGAGAATTAAGAGAACAGGAAGCTGAGTGGAGGAGACACTGCCAGCCACCGCCATGACAAGCAGCATGTGAAGATGCCAGTAAGCCACAAGTCATGTGGCAAGGTATAGATTTATAGAAATGGATTAATTTAAGATATAAGGGCAGTTAGCAAGAAGCCTGCCACGGCCATACAGTTTGTAAGCAAAACAACAACAACAACAACAAAAAAAAACAAAAAACAAAACTTATCTCTTACTAAAAATCTACAGGACAGACCATCTTACATGTTTAATATTCTAACTGTATACTATCAACAAGTGATCAAATGTCAGATTGAAAGGACATTTCAACCCTGTCTCTGGGGGCTGGAGAGAAGGCTCAGCGCGCGCGTGCGCGCGCGCGCACACACACACACACACACACACACACGACTGCTCACAACTCCAGATGTGTATCTCCAGTTCCAGGGGGTCTCAGCTAGCACTGTGCACATACAGTACACATACATGCATACACACAGACAAAAACACACATACATATAAAATCATAAACACTGTCTTTGCTTACATAACCCCAACATTTGGGGAGGTGGGAAGACGAGGGGGGTTTGTAGAAAGTGAGGGACACAAACAGAGAAAACTATAGGAGCAGGAGGGGATGGTGTTAGGTGCAGACACTGGCCCCCAACCCCGGGCAGGGCCGCTGCTGGCTTTGAGTGTGGGAAGTCCCGTCAGCGCCGGTAGTTCCGGAAGGCTGTGGAATCTTTAAGTTTATAGTGCAGCTCCACTTCGCATCCTCAGCCTCCTGAGTGGGGATAAAGCAAGGCAGCGGCCCTCTCACCCTCAGGCCTTCTTAGCAGTGACAGGCTGCAATGGACTGATCCCTTCTTAAACTATGAGTCTCACCTCCATCCTTTCCTCTTCTTGCTCTGGAAGTTTTGGTAAGTTACAAGGCTATTTCAATGATTCATCTGTGTGTTCATCCTCTGGATAGATCTATCCTATCTATTTATGTATTATATAGTACTATCATAAGCTGATTATTTAAAATGAGAAGGAATTAGAAATGTAAGGGAAGTTTTCCATAGTTGACTGCACACATTACTTCAGTCTGACTTTTCTTTTAATTACAGAACAGAAACAGAGTGATCTTCCAAATTCTGTCAGCTTAGAATCAGTCAACAGGTCACGTTTTAAACAAAGTCCCATAACAGTAGCACGGTCTTCACTGGAGTCATAAGACAGGACACAGAAACAGGCTGGGGGCTTCAACTTATTATAAGGGAAAATGACATTTTTTTTCCCCATTAAAGAAACTACTGTCAGGCCTGGTGAGGCATGTCTTTAATCCCATACTCAGAAGCAGAGGCAGGTGGATCTCGGTTGAGTTCGAGGCCAGCCAGGACTACACAGTGAGACGCTGTCTCAAGACCCCAAACCACACCAAGGAACTGCTGCTGTGGGAACAGAAACGCCACTGAGACAGTGGGGGTGGCACCCGCTGTGGCGAAGGAGGAGCGCTGCAGGGGCCCAGGGTCTGGGAAACGATTCTACAAAAAGAACTGGGTCGTAGACGAGGCGCTGGGGACTCAGCCATGCATGTAAGTTACCTGCCACATGCTGGGCTGGCTTGATCTGGGCGTTGGCTCTGACTCCTGGCAAGGCTGTACTGTGAGGGTTAACCGCACGGACAGCAAACTCTCCGAGCTTTCGCCCCCTTCCTGTTCTGCAGGTGACGGGACCACTAACCGCCACCTGGTATCACTCTCCTCTCCTTGCAGCAGGACCCTGACCTCGTCAGGGGACAGTGCAGCCCGTGCTGCATCCAGGTCCTAGCCTCGAGACACGTGGGAGAATGGTTGTGTGGAACTTACGGGAAGGCCCTTTAAACGGACAGAACTCAACTGGAACACAGGGACCCTTGTTCACAGCCTCCCTCCTTGGTGCCGTAAGGTCAGAACTTCGGGCTGAACAATCAATGCCTCCAACTTCCTATATGCGTCACTGAACCTCTGCGTGTTTAAGCCACCCCGTAAGCCATGCCGCTGAACCTGACCTGGCTATGTACAGTTCCACAGAGAGGCTGAGTAACATGTCCAAGGTGACCCACAGGAATGGCGGTGACCCTGTGCCTGTGGACTCCAGGGTCCACGCCGGTAGAAGTGCAAGGTCCACAAAGGCAAGTTCTTTGTTCGCTCACTGCTATGGCTCTGGGGCCGGCAGTGCTTGGCACATCCAAGGTGAACTACAGTTCTGTCTCAAATCGAGCCATGTCTGAGCCACACTCACTCACTCACTCGTGTTTCACACAGAAATTCAAACACGGCCTCCATCACACTTAAACACTTAACAGGAAAAAAAAAAAAAACAACTTTAAAAACAGACATGGGAGACAGGACTTAGAGGTGAAGCCCTAAGATCCACGGCAGAGACTACATCAGGTCTTGAGAAGCAACACTGGTCATCTTCTCACTTATGGTCACGTCAGGTCTTGAGAAGCAACACTGGTCATCTTCT